>JABSTQ010004891.1:0-21922 GCA_013358835.2 Ixodes persulcatus | reverse complement strand
GCTCATGAGGTCACTGGCTATACGCCTGCCACAATGCTCTTCGGTCATGACCTTCGCATGCCCTGTGATTTAGCCCTTCCACGAGCATCAGAGCCGACCACAAACCCTGCGTCCTACGTAGGTGAACTGAGAACAAACCTCGAGCGGATGCACGCATTTGCTCGACAGCGTTTGGCGAGCGGCTTGCGAAAGCCCGGCACGACGCGCATGTTACAACACGCCCGTTCTCTCCAGGGGAAAGAGTATGGCTTTACAACCCGATTCGCAAGAAAGGACTGTCTCCGAAACTGCAGCGTAACCGGCAAGGACCTTTCATTGTCATCAAACGTCTCAGTGATGTGGTCTATCGCATACGTAGCAGGGATAGATCACGGGCCCTCGTGGTCCACCGCGACCGGCTGTGTTTGTATCAGGGACTTCTGTAGGACTTGCTCGGTCTTCAAAGGACGGGGGGGGGGGGGGGGGGGGGGGATAGTGTAGCGGAGACGCTGAGTGCGGGGTGAACAAAAAACATAAAAGAGAAGCAACCGGCACGCGACGAAGGGAACGCTCGTGTGCTCGTGCGTGTGCGCTTGGCAGTTGGAAGCCAACCACCGAAGATGTCGGACCTCTCTGTGCGGTGATTAAACCAGTTAAAAAGGAAAGCAGAAATTGTAACAATATTTTATAAAAGTGTTACATATAAAAAGTAAAGGCCCACATTACTCTCTGGAACGAACGAGCTAGTGCTAGGGCACCTCGGGATGTGGGTGAAAGCCCATCTCAATGTCAGGCAGCTGACCGAAGAAGCAGGACGTCGTCTAGCATATCCGGGGAAAGACGGCACCTCTGAGACGATAAAATGAACTTTAGTGCAGAAAAGGCTCGCTCCACAATGACCTTGGTTGCAGGCACTCCCAAGGCTACTTGCGCCAATGCGCAGAGTTCTGGATGGCGTTCCCGTCTCTCCTCCCAAAACTGTAACACGTTAGCGTCCCTTGAAAGCCGCGGCTCCTTGTCTAGCATTTCCAGGAGGCATGCAACATCAAGTTGGAAAGTGGTACCTCGAACGTGCACGCCAGCCTCAACCTCTTTCCTTGAGAAGCGGTTCCAGGGCGTCTTCCGGATCTTCTAAAGACGCCGCAGTTTCAGAAGAGAGAGTAGAATCTTGCTCGCATTGCAGAGCTGTGATCCGCCTCCAAGTATTTGTCAAATGCAACGTGGCCCGGTACTTAGGGATGAGAAGAAGGCGGTAGAGGGGGATCTATGTACACTGCTGCACAGAAGACATCCGTGTCAAGAAGCTGTCGCTCCCTCTTTTTCATTGACTGGAACCAGGCCTTTGCTAACGGCGACGATATCTTGGAAGTGTCCATGGAATATCTCAGCCATACTCCGTAGAAATCTCCTAAAGTGAGCTGTTCCTTTTGCAATGTCTTCGTCACCACTTCTGCCGGGCGAAGCGATACTGTGAGCATTTCGACTTCCACCCATACGTCTTCAGTCCACCTGGAGCTTTCTTCTTTTGAGAGGAACCCTCCAGCGAAGCCTCTTAGCTCAAGTAGCCTGGTGAGCATATGCCTCGTGGACATACACCGCGTTGGACAATCAAGCATAGGTTTCTTCAACCCTAGCTTTCTGATCAGGGACACAACAAATTGGACACGTAGTATCTTAACAAGCGCACGGCTTTCTCAGGTTTGCATAAAAAGAAGATTTTTTTTTTTACATTTTTTGTTTATTTCATAGTTTACTTCGTTTTTCTTCTCGAACTTCTCGAACACGACCTGACTTCGCGTATGAACCGAAAACCACATGGAAAACATATCAGTTCCACTTCGGAGCGAAAAAAATGATTTCGTTCCGGTTCAACTCTGGTTCGGGCGAAAAGAACTGTTTTTTCCGGTTTTCGGTTCACGGTTCGGGTTCGGTTCAATACCCTGATATTAAAAGAGCCTGCTTGTTGAGCAATAACAGCTCATGCAAGCCCGAGAAGTCTTCTTGGAATCCATCTGAGGTGTGATAATTTCGAGATGCTAGTTGATGAAGTGTACATACACCAGGTTCAAATGCTTCATTCTCAAGATTAAATATTAAAGTGGATCAATAAAACCCACGCAAAAATCCAAGAAAGCGTGAACTAAAACATTAACTAAATGGACTATAAAACCCAGCAGACACTCGACTTCCGGGACGAGCATCGAACTTTCGGTGGCTTCACTCCAGCCAGACTCCCCGATGCCCACTGCAGGCGCTCTCTGGAAACATACAGAGAAATAGCCGATAACAAAATTCCCTCGCAGCACTGTCAATAGACCCTTTCCGGAATTCAGTGCCATCTGGTGACTCAAACGGCAGTTTAACTTTTACCGTACTAATGGCGGCTATGAATCTGAGGTCTGCAGTATTTTATGGGGCACCGTCACTTTCGCCAGTCAACGGTAGACGAGAATGTGCCCTTCACTGTACAGTTCTTTTTCAATCTCTTTCAGTGTCGATGACGAAAAAGATGCAAGCAGTCAGAACGAAGCGCCAACCCACATATATGCCTAGATACACTTCTATTCATGAAGGGGCTTTGAAGCCGAGTGTGTGCTGCTAACATATTGACTGGAATCGAGTTAGAAATGAACGCTTACGCAGCTCTTGCATCCAATTCCTGCTTCAAGTCGTGCTAACGTCTAGAATGTGTAGGCCTCGGATCATTTGCTTAGGAGATTCTTCAACTTCTTCCTTCATCAGTAAACAGAAGACGCCATTAGTATAGCAGATATGCCACTTTTCAGATGATGATGCTAGTGATCAAAGTGGCCAGACTGAATTCCGGAAAGGGTCTATTCCAAGAACTCGTGCCGGGAGACGTGCGTTCACGCGCTGCGGAACAAAAAAAAAAAAAAAAAAAAACCCACAAAAGTGTTTCGAATGGTTTTGAACAAAATGGTCTGATGTTTTTTTGTTGTTTTTTGTGTGTGTTCACAACAGTTTTGTTCATGTACCCTACCTTGCGTGAACGCGACCCCGACGCAGCTCAACCACTACACCGTGACGTGTAAAGGGTCTGTTACACTCCAACGTCGAGCGTAGCAGACGCGGCGTAGCGCAGCGCACACCGATGCTGATTGGTCGAAGATATCGAGGTCCTGCTCGCCGGCCAATCAAAGGCCCACGTTCTGCGCTACGCTACGTTCGCTGCGCTCAACGTCGGAGTGTAACAGAGCCTTAAAGGGATTGTCCGGTGAAAACCGGAAGTTCTTAAGATTTCGTGATGGTTACCTGGTGGGAGTCTAATGATTAACATAGGCCATTTTTATTCCATTAAACGACACCCCAATTTTGTGTAATCAACGACGGATAATTGAACGAAACTCCATGCCGAATTTCGCAAGTATCAACGGCTGCACTCCCATGCCTGACGTGACGTCACACCAGTCTTGCAATTTTCATATCCTATGCCTCATTCCTCCGTGGGAACACAGTGCTCCCGACGCACCGCAGCATTCCATATTACTCGCCACTGTAAATGTCGCGGAGAAGTGTGGAGTGTGACAACCGCACAACGAAAATACCCTTTCATTCTAAAAAAAAAAAAAAAAAATCTAGCGCAGCAGCGAGGGTGAACCCCGTCGTACCGCTCACACGGAGGACAAAATTCGAAGTGCACTTCAGTTCGGCGCGTTCTTTGCCTGATGTTACCTCAGAAACTCCGCTTCCCTGAAGGTGGAAGAGGAAAACGCCGTTTATGCACGCTTGGGTTAAAATACAAGTACTCCTCCAGGGAAGCACACAAAATTCTGATTTGTCGTGGAAGATGCTCCGACAGCCATTGACAATGAGGTCTAAATGTTTTCATGAATACGAAATTTGACCGGATAATCCCTTTAAGAGTTATCTCCGTGACTGCACATTGGATCAACACTGGACTGCTCAATTTTTCGTATTGAATCGTTATCAGTGAAAACTCTCGGTAAACTTACGTAATCGACAGTGATTGACTGCACACCACGGCACACTTGGTGTTCGGGCTTATATTGTAAAGAATTACTTTTATAGATAGAGTGAGTAGACAGGCGAACTGGTTAATGTTACGTATATTTGAAAATACGGAGACAACGGACGAAACGTGGGACAAACACAAAATATCTCGAACCGAGCATATAAAAATGTTATCTACGTATCTCTTAATCATCACCGATCCTTTAGGAAATAATTGTACCACTTGCCCCAAGGCTAAGACTAAGAAAGCCATGGGGTTCCGTTGGACTTAGCCTTGGTACGAAGTCCAAGACTTAGCCTTGTCCGTCAATTGAAACCAATAAACATAGCTGTTATGTTACAGTGAGGATTGCCATTTTTTTTTTTCAAATCGGTTTCGTTTAGGTTTTTTAGGGTTTCGGTTTTTTCCTTTCCGGTTACCGGTTAGGCGCCCTTTTTTCGGTTCGATGTTTCTTTTACTAAGTCGACGTTTCTTTGTCATTTCAGTTTGGTCGCCAATCAACATCACCAAGGCACCTTGGAAGCGTTTACTACGAAAAACGGGGCTATATTATAGGGAGTACAATCTGGTGCTCCGTCAGTTCAGCGTCTGATTGCTAATATCTTCCCTAAACGACCAACCTTGTGTTTTCAGCGCCGTTACCATTACGTCCCTAAACGCTCGTCTTTCAAACAGAGTCACACTTGAAATATTCTATTCGCGAGGAGACTATGCCTGTCTCATGCCTAAAACAAATCTATTTAAACAATCCCCGGGGGACCTCTCCCACTTTCCTCCTCACCCCTTCATCATCCTTTTCACCCTCCTTTTTCTCTCTAATCGTCCTCTCCCTCCTTCTTTCCTCGGCCTTCTCGAGCGTAGTGCGACGCCTCTGAGATCAGTACCAAAAAATGCCGTCGTAGCACTGCCAATGCCAAGAACTCGTGCCGGGAGACGCGTTTTTACGCGCTCCAGAAGACAAAAGAAACAAAAGCGTTCGGAACAAATTGGAAAGATTTCTATTTTGTTCCGAACGCTTTTGTTCTTGCACCCCGCGGTCCATGAACGCAACGCCGATGCCCAACGACTTCGTCGTGACATTTCGCAGCTATCGCTCTGACCGTACTGGAGAGTCAAGTCGGAGTCGGAAGCAAGGTGGAGGGCAGGCAGGAACGAATTGATGGGTCGGGCGTAGGAAGGATAGGATCTAAGGGGGGCGGTCAGTCCCCACCCACCCCCCTCACAAAGGATACTGAATCAAAACTTCAAATTTACAAAACAGTATCAAGAAATAAGTCCAATATGATCAGATAAAGCTCTAAATGATAATCGCATGCTTGCATTTTAACCGCATGGCTTATTAGCAACATTCACGGCATATAGGGGGCACGCAAATTCCTATCAAAATGATTCACCTGGATGATCATCGTACAACAGCAGTACGAGGTTGGGTCTGCGGCGCGTAAGTAACTATAGTTTTTGTAAAATACGAGTGATATAAGAAATGTATCTTATTATTCTACGTCAGGAAGGGGAAATCAAGCACCTTCATTCGGATGTCGGTCATCCAGCAGCTAGGGAGCGCGATTCTAACACCGCTGTGCCACCATCGTTTTAAGTTGCAAATAATTTGTGTTTTAAACTTGGCCAGCGCTTCGAAATCAGCCATCAAAATCTCGGGAGGTCCGGCGCGCCCTTGACGGTTTCATGTCATGCAGGGCCAAGCGTGCCGTAGTGATGAGTTTTGTCACCTGGAGGCGTTCATCGCTCTGCAATTTCGCTTAGTCGATGTACCCGAGGGCTGTAACTATCGCGGAGCCGGCGGAGCTGCCTCGTGTGTGTGATTGCCAACCAACGCGACGAGAGCGGTGGGTATGGTAAAATTAATGCAGACGATGATGCCGCAACATCACTAGTGGCCATGATGACCGAGAAGCGATTCAGCCTAAAGCCGTATTTGTATGAACCGTCTGCCTTGTCGTCGTCGTCCACAACAGGTATGCTTGCAGTCAGCTTTCTGTGGCAATGCAGTCAATGCTATGGGAAGAGGGTGCACCAACCGCTGTACACGCGCTTTCCTCCTCTCTTCGGATTGCCACAGAAAGCTGACCGCGTGTATAACAAAGCCTATTCACGAAACGGTCTTGCGACAAAAAAGATGAGTACGACAAGACCTAAGAACAAATCCGTATTCACAAAGCGAGATTAAATGAAGTTTGGCGTGAGTTATGATAAAATCCTAGGACAGCTTCAGGAGTGTCTTACGAACTTTTAAAGATCAAATCCACATGGCCAACACCATCGCTCGTTTACGTCGTCGCGACGACGAACGAACATTTCTACGTACTCTCTGCGAGCGGGCGTCTCTACTTCAACCACTAAAAGAAAAAAAAAAGCATATGAAACTGAACGCCGCAACGAAGATGCTGGAAGTGTGGATATCCGTAAAAAGCTACAACGACAACGATGCTACTAACCAAGCGATCGCTAAGGGCTAGCTAGACCTAGAAAGGCGGTCCGACGCAACGTTCCGACGACCCAAGCGAAGACCATCTTCCCACGACCGGCTCGCTTGCTGAATTCAATATATTCCCGCAGCCTTTGTAGAACCTTCCTGTAAAATAGCCTAAACCCTGGCCTCTATTTTCAGGTAAGAAGGCCAGACGCTTCCCCTAGTCGTCCCCTTGTTTTCAAAGTCAGCGATGTCAAACCTCGCGACGAAAAGGGACACTCATCGATTCTATCTCCTTTGTGTGTTACAGAGCTCAAACAAACGCTGTATATGGATTGCCTTCGCAACATGGGCACCTACTAGGGTTAGGCGTCGATTATAAATTTTAGCCCGATTAGTCGCGACCATCTAATCGATTAATCAATCGATTCATCCGTCGAATTCATTTCCAGGCATAAAATTGCTAGAACGTCAAAATTAATGTTTTTCATTTTTCTTTTTCCCCCGCGGCTGAATACGTGATAAACGGCGCAATTTACAGTTTCGACTATGAATCAACTTCATTGTGTAGTAAAAAATAGTTCAAAATCACACACACTATCATATTCTTACTTCAGCTGCATGATCGAGGCAGATGGGTTTGTTGATATTCTTTGGCAAGAGTCACCTCCTTTGAATACTCGCAATAGTCTGCTCCGCTAAACAAACACTCGCACCGCGTTTAATTGACCGGAACACTTGTAACAATCTGCACATGTCTGCAGTTACAATTCTTGCCTCTATAGCTTACTTTAGATTTAAAATGCCCCCTAAAGTTTTCCCTTCATACAGGTGTACCTGCCGACGTCTGTGTGGTGAAAGCGTTTAATTTTTACTTTCTTTTGGATTGTCAAAACTATACCGATTAACCTGTCTAAAAAATTTGCTGCAGAAACAACTCTTTTTGGTTTCTGTGAATTGCGATAGCAATCCTCTAGAGACTCACGACGCAGCTCATTGGGCCAACATTGGATTTGATGTGGCAAACAATGGCCCAACAATGGCCCAACAGAACCATACATTTACCAAAATTAGAATCGAATTTGCCAATAATGGACTATCAGAGCCAATGGTTTTCCAATATCGGTGATCCGTTGGCATTGGCTAGTCAACATTGGACTGTCAAAGTTCCAATATTAGATATATTCCGGCATATTCTGTTCAATATTGCACTGTCAAATCGAATGGCTTTCCAATATTAGATATACACCGGCATTAGCTGTTCAATATTTGACTGTCAATATTGGATATACGCCGGCAGACGCTGTCCAATAATGAACTGTCGGAGCCACTGGCTTTCTGATATTGGGTATACGCCGGTATAAGCTGTCCAATATTCCAATGTCAAAGCCAGAAGCTTTTCAATATTGGATTACGCTGGCATAAGCTGTCCAATATTAAACTGTCAAAGCCAATAGCTTTTCAATATTGCATGTACGCCGGCATAAGCTGCCCAATATTGGACTGTAAAAGTCACTGGCTTTCTGATATTGGCTATACGCCGGTATACGCTGTCCAATATTGGACCGCCAAAGCCAAAAGCTTTCCAGTATTAGATATACGCTGGCCTAAGCTGGTTAATATTGAACTGTCAAAGCTGAGAGTTTTCCAATATTGGTGATGTGCTTGCATGGGGTGGTCAATAGTACTGCCATAGCCAATGGCTCATCAGTATTGTATATACGCCGGTATAAGCCGTCCGATATTGAACTGTCGGAGTCAATCTCATACGACAGTGCTCCTCAAAAGGGGTCCGCGAAGGCATTCCAGGGGTCCGCGAAGGCATTCCAGGGGTCCGCGAAGCCTTGTCACATTAGTCAAGCCGGGAAATAAAAGTTCTTATTTTTTTAGATTGAGAAGAAACGTTTACAGTTTTGTGTGAGTTTTCTCGTGTGTACGTCAAAGAGAAAATTCTACTTCACACTAGTCCTCACTTGTATTCATTTATTAAATCATTATCATAAAAAACCTATACCTTTCACTTCCCCTCAACGCAAACGGGGCCCTCCATCATTTCCGCCGATCCGCAAGGGGTCCGCGAAACATCAATGGTTGAGAACCATCTGCCATACGAAAATGGTCGATGGACGTCTTAGGAGAACCCTATGGTGAGCAATCAGCCTATCACCGTATATGGCCCTCAATGGTCAGCCATAGGAAAGCATGAAACACGCTGTAGCTACCTACAAAATAATCTACGTCTTCAAAGCTATAGAATCTCGACCATTCAAATTTTTATACCTGGCTATAGTATAATATGTGCCTATAAAGCTATATACTCGCGACTATTCTATTTCATTTAAGGCGGCGGTCCCACGGCCCCAACTATAATACCGGTGGCAGCTCTGCTAACGCTCCTGTTTGCTGTGCAAATGTCACGTCTGTGCGCGTGTTACGTATTTCGTTCTTTTTGCAAATAAATAGCCAATTCATCATCACTCTTTTAATGCAAAATATGATACGCATTTTTTTAAAACTTAACGCACAATAAGAAAACAAAAAGTGCAAGTTTTGATATTTTTAGAGACATTCCTCTATGCATTCCAAGTTTCTAGACTTGCAATGCATCCAAGACGCGTTCTTGTTTTTTTATTGAATAGAAGAAGGATTCGTCTAGTTCCGTGCATACGTGTTTTTGTTAATTAGCACGCTCACATTTTTTAATATTTATTCAAAAAGAGCCTTTTTTATGTGATTTTGAAGTCTCGTAACTCAGTTTCACATCATAACGCAGCAACGACATTTAAGGGCATGCTTGTGGTAAACATAGGAACTCAGAATACAAAATATTAGAAGTGCAACGCCAGCCGTTTTCTTGTAAACACAACTTGATTATGGTAAAATTTCTAAAAATTCCCTTAACGCGTTCTTGGTTTTCTCAGACAGCGTTCTGGCATCTGACCTAATGTTTTTTTAATTGTATGCTAGAGGAACTGAGCTGGTTCACTAGAAGCGTGATTTTTTCGTATTCATATTCAGATTTGTTTAAAATATGTTTAAATCATGGGACTATTTTGAAGCTCGACTCTGTACGCAAGAAAACGGTTTCAAAGAAGAGGGCAGCTATTTAAGCAACGATTCTTTAATTAGTGCTTTTCTCGTTCTAATTAAAATCACTTTCTATGATTGTAATTTTTTTATAGCATACTAATTGTCCTAAATAATAAAAAGAACCTATGTTGTAGCAGACGACGCGCACTTGCGCCATCTTTTGAAAGGTGGCTGAAATTCGAGGTTGGGAAGTTCAGGAAAAGTGGCGCGGGGGGAATTCTGTCCCTGATGCAGAGGATTCTTTTCTCAAATATTTCCTCGCGCTACTTCCTCGTTCTTGCAATGAGTAAATAATCTTGCAAGAAAAAGAAGAAAAAAACAAGGGTCACGAGCAAGTTCTCGAAAACATCTAGTGCCTATAAATAAGCTATTCAATGCTCCCTGCCATGTTCCGACACCACGAAAGGTGAGAATATTGAGCTCCATATGATGGTGACGACAAAGGGGAATTTCTTTTCCTTCACTCCAAGATTTTTACCCGACATTTTTTCTTTTTAGGGTTCTAGCTTTCCAACCGCTCTGGTTCTGTTTTGCTCGCCATCGTGCAGGAATTTTAGATTTTCAGTTTTAACGTTACTCTACTTGTAGAAAACTTACGGAGAGTGTTATGTGTAAACCGCATTGACTGGTCCTCGTGGTAAGGCAACAAACAGCCAGTCATCGTGGTTCAAATCTGAGGCTCAGGAAAAGGGTCTAATAAACCCCCTTTCCACGCAGTGCCCTATCAAAAGCGTTGCACATGTACGAAATTCTCACTACGGTCGTCTTTCTTTGGATTAATTTTTATTTAATTTTTTCAAATAAGAACAATGTCAGACGATCAACTTGCATGGTGTTGGTTTAATAATGCAACGACTCCAGGCTTCCACTTTGCGTTTACACCACCCACGACTCTTGTCCTTTGCAACTAATTATAAGCAGCCAGGTCAGACTTGCTAGAAACAGCGTCTCAGCTGAGTCTTTGGGAAAGAAAGCAATGCCAAAACCAGCGCTCGGGCTGAGCGGGACTCAAGCCGCGTCTCAAGACAGTCGCGCGCCCAACCTTTTGCAGTGCTTTCTTTCACTCAGTCTCAGCTGAGATGCTGTTCTAGCAAGCCGGTCCAGGATCACAACTCGTGAAGTTTCCTCGCGCTTTTCTTTCGTTTTTCTGAGTCCCCGCAATGAGTATTGCGAAATAAAATCAAACGAGATGCTCAGTGCTGCCCTGCCATGTTCTTCCATGACCGGGCTAGAGAGCGGTTTCCTTGTGGCCTTCGCTCTCGCTGAGGAGCAATGGAACTTCTTTAGCCGCGTAGGCGTGCGACCACACAACCATGCCCAACGCCGCCTGAGCCATCCTGAACAACTGTTCTCCGACCAATGCGATTGAAAATGTGTGCAATCATACTTGCTTGAAATAACTGTAGTGAGCCGATTGAAATAAGTTTCGGCTTACAATAATTAAATTCTTGTCTATACAAACTTGTTTCTTAATGAGACGAAGAGAAAGACGTGTTCCGCATAAGTCCCTGAAGGCAGCTGGCCTCACGACCTATAGGTCCAATTACTCTAGAAACTTACCTAACTCAACCCCCGAGCAAAGAGGACAACACGGTGAGGAGGACGTGCCTCTCAGAAGGAATTAAAGCACTGTAGGAGCGGTAGGGTTACAGTGACCCCTCCAAGCTGCCGCCGCAGGGAGCAACTACTCCCGGTGCAATGGCTGTAAGAGATCATGCCTGTTCACTCTAGCCTAGGTTGCCTACATGTCTGTCTGTCTCAGGGTGAAGACATCCATTGTTGCTCTGAATGTGCCAGCGCGTGACGCTCTCGCGCACTCGGTGCGTGATTTGGGCGGTAAAATGGCGTCTATGCACTAGCCAAAGCTACGGGCTCGAGCTGAGTGACACCGGATTGCGCGCACTTCAAAATGCATAAAAAAACGATTGGGCGGAAAAATGCCTGAGTTGTCACCACCGTCATGTGGTCTTCGGTTCAGGCACGTAGCCAGGATTTTGTTTGGGGGGGGGGGGGGGGGGGGGGGGGGGGGGGCGCCCATGACAAAATGCTGTATGAGGTGGAGAGGGGAGAGGAGGTCTCAGGAAAATGGAAGATTTCGGGGAAAGGCCGGGCACCATGCCCCCCCCCCCCCCCCCCCCCTGGCTACGTGCCTGCTTCGGTTCGTTGTCATTTGAAAAGAGAAGACGGTCTACGGTGTTATGCCATTTGAACGTGAACGTGCAGACGGCCATAGGAACGGGAAGACACACTGAAATTTAGATGATCTGGACCGCTTGGCGGTTCTCCCGTGTACATGTTGTAAAAATACAAATAAATATTACGACAACAAGTATGCGTGAGTTAATAATAAAAATAATAATCCTTATTTCCGAGATACGTTTGTCTGAGGGGCTGTGGCAAAAGAATACAAAAGGAAATTCGGCACAGACACTTAAGACTGCTTACGTGTGGGAATGCGAAGGCATTGTAGTCCCTTTGGTGAAATGTTTTCGATTTATTTTTTTGACATGGGTTAAAGTTATTTCTGCTTATTCGGTGTGTGACGCGCGGGAGGCAGCACCCGCCACCGATTCTCCCATTTGGCTGCGCCGTCACGTGCCCAATGACGCACGCACTTGGCCACATCTTCAGTCAGTCAGATGGTTGTGACGGGACGTATGCAGTGACGCATGCACTAGGCACACCTTAGTCAGCCAGGACCGTGGAGCCGCCGTGGCGTCGACAATAAAGAGAAAAAAAAAAAAAAGCCGCCGTGGAGTTGGGGAAACGTGCCCGTCTCGCACCCCGGAGACCCGTGTTCAATTCCCATTCAGACCGAAATGTAACAGAGTTTCTCTCTAAAGCGCCATTCATTTACTTAGTTTATAGGAACCTTCGTGAAAAATGTGACGTTAATCCGGGCATTTCTAACGTGTTTTTACTCTTTGCGCCATCGGCAATTTTTGGTACCATCGCTCGGCCATGCCGCCGACGACGCCGCCGGATTTTCGCCTAATGAGGCAAATAATCTTTTCGCATTAAAAAGTATTCTGACCATGCCGTCAGTCCCTTTTTACAGCATTCAACAGTGTACAGGACCAGTGTCAGCATAAAAAGCAATTATACATAAAAAAAATCAAATTGACATTAGCTAAGCATTGTAGTCACAATAATCAATAATCAACATCATCAAAAGCTTGAAATAGAAATCATTCACATCACCATCACTGAGATCACATTCATTACCATAAAATGTCAGCGTTACTGTGAAATTCCCCATTTCTTTTGCATTCAAACAGAACACATGTAAGACGTTGGTATATTTTTTTCAACATCAAATTATCGACTAATTTATTATTAATGAAAAAAAAATCAAAAGCAAAGCACTATAAAACACACTTTGAAATCTGCTACCCACTCGACTAAATATTTTTAAGCTTAGGTCACTGGGACTAAAAAATACACTTTTACTCTTTTCTTGAACATTAAGATTCTTCGACCTCGGCGTACTATTTCAACAATATTTGGGGTGGTTATTTATAAGGTTAGATAACTGATGATCAAGCTTTATCAAACTATCATCAAAATGATGAGTTATATAGAGCGTCCCTCTGAACACCCGTCTTGAAAAAGAGTCTGCTATTGCTTGTTTTATCATAGATCAAAATGCAGTCAAAGACTAAGGTACACAAGCACAAGCACGCACACTAAAAGCGCAAGGCCAAGGTGTATGGTTTGCGCTTGATTGCTTTGACCGGGGACAAAAAACGCACTATAAGACGTTGAGCTCCATGACATGGTGTTTTTTGGCTCTGCTTGACTGGCCTCATTGGCCTGTTATGCCAGCTGCGCTCGACTTACAGCGAAAATAAATTTAAACGTTTATGTCGTGCAAACACTCTTTCATTCACGAAATGCTGACAAGGTATGTCTTATATATGTTCTTTATCGTTTGATAACATTCTTCATTGATTGATTGACTATGTTTTTAATGCTTTAATAGTTAGAACGATGGCTACTGATTTGTGAGCTTCTAGCGAAATCGCTTTGCCAACCCTGCAGCGTGGAACAAAGCCAGGATCAAAAAAAAAAAAAAAAAAAAAAATTTTGCCCAGCTAGGCACTCTCGATCGGGTCGATGAGCTAGCTGGGCTCCGCTTCTGTGCGAACTGGGCACTGCTAGCACCACTGGCACGTTTGCTGGTATTTGTGTCAGCGGGAACACGCGTTGAACGCTGAACGTGCTCGGGGGAGCAGCAGAAAGGAGAAATTAAGAGCAGAGGAGGAACACCACTGCCCCGAGCCTGCTTTCTGGCCACACGAGATGTTTTGGTGGCGCCCTCCTGTGGTTCCCCCTTGTGACGTCATTACCTTGCAAACAAGTTCGATGGTGTTTGTAATATAGCAGGCGGAAGCTTGAAATCATTGCGCTCTCAAAGGAACACTGCAACACCGTCAAAAATTAAAGTTCTTTCATTCCTCTTATTTCCGTCAATGATAAATCCACCTTTCCAACGTCTAGGCAAGCGTTCGGCCAATCGTGGAAGGCCCGACCAAGCGACGCTTTCGGTCGCGCACGGGGCTAATAGACCCGCGACCTTCTTTTTTGCACTGCAGAGGTAGGAAAGTGGAGAAGAGTAATTCATGCGCTCGCTCGAGGCGAGAATTTTATTTAGCCACCGGCGCGTCGCCGGTGCTTTGTAACCGCGATCACAAAAGCTTCCTTAGCTGCCTATTAGCCCCGTGCGCGACCGAAAGCGTCGCTGTGGTCGGCCTTCCACGATTGGCCGAACGCTGACTATGACGTCGGAAAGGGGATTTTCATCGACGGAAATAAGAGGAATGAAAGAACTTTAATTTCGACGGTGTTGGCGGTGTTCCTTTGAGAGCGCAATGACTTCAAGCTTCCACCATGCTAATAACAAACACCATCGAATTTGTTGTTTTCAAGGTAATGACGTCACTAGGGGAACCACAGGAGGGCGCCACCAAAACATCTTGCCGCTAATACAGGAACTCTAGGCCACACGGATGAGTGCCGCCATCTAGTGTTGAACTAATGGCTTGTTCAAGATGGCCGCCGTGGGACCGGCAACTCCGCTTCATTTGTGATATTTAGAAAACTATGCAGCCCTCTTCAGTATCCTATAGGAAGACCCCATGTCAATATTACGATCTAATTCCGTCTATATATTTAATAAACTGGCCTGCAAACTTTCAAATGAGCCAAGTCGCCGAAATCTGCCAACTCTAGCGTGCGACGCGAGGCGCAATCGTCAGCGCAGTCAATGCGACGGAGTTGGAGCGGCCAACGTTGACCCACTACGTCAGAGGCATGACTACGTCATTGTCACGTTTTGTTGTTTTTACTTCTCAGAGCGAAATTGAACGATGACGTCATGAGTTTCTCCTCCCGGTGTTGGCTCAACGGCGTCCACGTGATCACCGTAACGCGGATGCGCTTGTTTGCGCTGCCCTGCGCGCTTATCGGTCTGTTTCTCCGCTCCCCCTCTCCTCTCGTCTTCTCCCCTTCCCCCTCTCCCCTGGGCCACCACCGTCCACGCTATGCGAAGCGAGCTGCCCCCGTCGCGTGTCCTGTCCCTCGCTCCCACGAACGTCACAAGACCACGTGGTTCGACGTGATGTGGCCATGACTCTGTCGATACGAGACCAATGTTGCCTGACGCAACCGAAGTTTCGGTTTCGGTATCCGCTGATGTTTAAATTAAGATTACACAAATAATACTCCACATCTCGCTAATCCGAAGACGTAGAGCTGTTTAGTAGTGCTTTGTGAAAGGGAATCACATGCAAGCCTAAAATTTTCGGAATTGAGCGGAGTTGCCCTTTTTAAGGTACCGATATTGGCGTAGTTTGGCAAGTACGACGTGGCGCTATATTGTCCCAGTATTGAGGACCAATATTGTCCTTTAGTGTGGACCCAATATTGGTCAATATTGATACATATTTTCTAGTCAATACTGGTTACGCCTAAACGTTTTACGAAATAATTACACATAAATGACAGAACACAGACTGTCCGTGTTCTATCCTTTCTGTGTAATTATTTGGTAAAATATATATCCAATACCAACGCGCTCACCCAACGAAACCATGACTACACTTACATCACCAATATCCACCAATATTGGTACATATTTTCTAGCCATTATTGGCTAAAGCAACTTCTCCAATGTTGGCTAGACGTTCCCCAATGTTGCCCTATACTGGTACACTTCTTCTAGCCAATATGTCGTCTACATTACCTGCCCTAATAATTTCCTATATTGGTATATTCACTCTAGCCAATATTGGCTATACCCCCTCGAATATTCATATAAATATTGTCCTGTAAATGCTTTACGCACACGTCATCACGGCTGCCATTGCTGACAATTCTTTTGTCTTACCTAGACGCCGAGCCGCTGAAGCGGGCGTTAGCGAGCCCACAAATATCTATGACTGGGAAGGAGAGAGTAAAATCCGAAAGGGTAAGAACCCGTCCTGTTGGGGTAATCATGAATTGAAGCGAACGAAATAAGAAGAAACAAAAATCATGAGCCATTCCACTCTGCAGTGTGAAGGTGGATGACCAGCGAAGCTCTTTATGCCCGTGTCCCACTAGAGCGACAGACAGCAACAAAAGACAGCGACAAGCCTCAAACCCATGCAGCATGCTCGCGATGGTACCCTGGGCAGGCGTTTAGTCGTAGCACGAGCGATTGCAAGTCTGCCAAAGATACCCTCGCGTGCATGATGCTCGTGTTTGAGCATAGCCTCCTTTATTCTACAAAGCTTCTCAAATCGTGAAAGACTCTGGTTTGAGGCTTGTCGCTGCCGTTTGTTTCTGTCTGTCGCTCTAGTGGGACACGGGCATTAGCACACGACACAGGCCAACACCACACAGACCCGCCCCAAGGAGCCGGAGAAAACTAGGCACGCGCTACGGGACCACCGCCCGGCGGAAAGTAGACACGCGCGACGGGCCCGCCACCCCGGGAGAGCGGAAGGAAAGGAAACTAGGCACGCAAGCGCTTGGAACGACGACAAGAAGAGGCATGGTTCATGTTTCAAAAGTAGCGCAATGTTCGTCGATGTACGAGGCACGTGCAACGTGCAGCCCTTGGGAAGATCATGGCGGCACAGCGCAGCACTGAGCTAGATTTCAGACGCCATGAATTTCCCAGAAGTGGCGCGCGGCACGTGCCTCGAGCATTTCTACAACAATGAATGGCGCCACTTTAGGCATGGCCGACGCGGATCGCACAGCGGCAAATCTGAGAAACCTTTATTACCTACCTGAGAGTCTAGTGATCTTAAAAATGGTGCCGATTGATAACTAATGGCGAATTCGGGTGGTCAATCGCCGGCGAGCCCTCGCCGGCGGCACCGGCAATCAAAACCGCGCCAGCGGCGCACCACTTGACCCTCTCCACCCGAACACAATTCAGAAATTGAGACATAATGTGTTTCGTGAGAATAATAAAATAAATTTAAGCACAGTACTTGGAAGTACAAGTGTAAGAAGTAAAAAAACAAACAAAAACGAGGCAGTAACAGCAGACACGGAACGGAAGACCGTAGGAACAAACGAATGCATTACCAAAATGCGCGACATGTATAGATGACGAAATTCATATACAGCAAAGCCATTCAGCAAAGCTCCACTTGCACGGGCAAGTTTTTAAGTAGAAAGGAGAAACGTCCTGTAGCATGGGTGAAAAATATCAAGTTTGTCAGAGTAATGGTTGAAACGCTCCGACATTCTAATAATTGGGTTTATCGGACAAAAATTTCCGGAAACATAAAAAAAGATGATTGAAGCAGAGTAGGCACACGTGGAACCCTAAAGCGCAGTTCAGATAACAGGCTCGGAGGATTGACGAGGCCATGCACCCTTCGAAGCAAAAATAGTAAGTCCGCGTTCTCCCGACGCAGGTGCAGGCTAGGCGGCAAACCGACGCTCTAACGGAGCCTCAAAGTTGAACAGTGAGCATCCTCCATAAAGGGCCCCTAAAAAGAAAAAAAAAAAAAAATGTTTTTTTTTTTATACAATTTAGTTTAGACACCCGTGTTAACAAATTAATTTCTCACGAAAAAAAATAAAAAAAGTTAGAGCAATATTGACGGCGCCAGACGCGATTTAGTCGGTAGTCACCTTTTTTCCACTTGTTTTCTCTCTCGGCATTTCGGGCGCGTGGAGTGGTGGTGGATCGGCTTCGCCTTCACGTTGTGATGGAAAGAGCGAATGCCCATCTCGGTGAGGTCGAAAGATCGAATTACCATTCCGTGACGTCATGGACTTTGCCCGCAGAATTTCAAAGAAATCTCTCGCCGTCAATATTGCTCTATTTTTTTCCCCCGTAAAATTTATTTTCCGACACGCCTGTCCCAACTAGATTGTTTTAAAAAAACGTGTTTTTTTTTTTTTTCTTTTCAGGGGCCCTTTAATATAGCGATGTTTAAAGATAGAAACAAACTTTTTTTTTGCAGTCGTTCGATTTTCAAGGAGTGAGTTTTCGAGATTCCATTCCGAACAGCTGACGCATATTCTAACTGCGACTTGGATAACGAACAGTATACAACGTGTTAAAAGCAGTCGGGTTTTTGAACTCCCTGGTTAAGCGAGAGGCCACACCCAACATTCGCAATGACGACTTAACCAGCTTACCAACGTGATCAGAGAAACGCAAGCCAGAATACCATGACTCCGAGATCTTTCATTATGCTTACTCGACACAAAGTCTTCCCATGAATGTTATATGCAAAAGAGAAATTGTGAGCTTTCCGCGAGTGTCATGCCTTGCTTTTGGACGGGTTCAAAAGAAGGTCGTTGTCAGAGCATCATCGGTACAAAGAACATGCAATCAATCAATCAATCAATCAATCGATCAATCAATCAATCAATTTTATTTGCGTCTGTGCAATAATACAGGCACTGTAGGCATGAATAAAAAGCCGACAGATGTCGGCTTGACGAGGTTCACGCCCCCCTTCTTTAGCAAATGGCAAGCAATCGAAAAAAAAAGTCAAATACTTCAGAAAAATAATCACTGTAGTAATAGTCAAAATACGCGTTTAAAATTGGGCTATAGATTACAACGTCAAAGAAAAAATACGCTCTATATTCTATAATACAATTCTATGACATAAATATTCACAGAAACATCAATTTTAAAGAATGATATGCAGTTAAATGTTCGATGATAATGTTATTTTAAATTAAATGATTTAGTAAAAAAAGGATGTTTAGCATTTGAGTTCCAAGGTGGTTCGACTGAATGGTATCCTCCATACTTCTTCGTGACGTACGTTATAATTGGTCTAATATTTATTGTTAATTCCGATATGTTACTAAATCCTGGATGTCCTGGAGCTTTTTAGCACAATCATGTGCAGTAACTATTTCTCTATAAATTTTTAATATCATCAGCATATTGCAGCAGTGAAGAATTTAAAACAGCAAGAGGGGCGTCATTTACGAAAATTGTGAATAGAAGGGGTCCTAAAACAGACCCCTGAGGAACGCCAAAGCGTGCCTACCCTACAAAACACAGTGCAGAGCGGCACTGCCATCAAAAACACACAAAAAAAAAACCACAATGGAAATAACTTATCTAACTACGGCATACAAGAATAAAATAGGTTGCATCTCAATACACAGTGAAATCTATAAATGTAACAAACATAAAAAAATAAACATTCTCCTTATTTACAGGAAAGATTGAAATTTACGGGCACTTAATGAAATGCAAGGTAAAATCGAAATTGGGTGATACCTGTCAAGTCTATTGCGTTCTCCACCTTTAAATAAAGGCTTTACCAGCGCGCTCTTCAAAGTATCAGGAATCGATCCGGAAGAAATAAAAAAAAAAAGCATTTATCATATGGAGGACCTCATGTTTTACGGAATCATAATTTCTCCTTAGATCCTCCGCACTGATGCCACCTATACCAGACAATTTGTTTGTTTTGAAACTGAATAGCTGGTATCGTAGATCAGGCTTGGTGATTTGGGGAAGGAAAGCCGAGGAGGAGTTTGAATCTGAAGCACGTACCTGTTACAAATAGAGCGGTGTCTCGCGGGCTACTCCAGAGAATATAGCAAATAATTGATTAAAATCGTCTACCATTTTATTTGTGTTGTGGCCAAAAACTGCTTCGAGTGTGTCATCAATCGACCTCTTAACACCTTTGCCTCGAAACCGGTTCACCAAACAACATCGCTGTGAAATATTTGATCGGGCTTTTAAAAACGCATCATGGAAGCATAGGCATGATTTGACAATATGATCGCTTAAAAGTTCTTCTCGTGTGGTACCAAGAATCAAACACTCCAAACCGAAGTAGGCCAATAAATTCAAATAGTCACACACAAGACGCTTGGCTGGCTTAAGGGTGTCAAAGTAGAAGTCGCCTACCAAACATATGCCACTCATAAACTTACAATTTTGGAGCTATATTCCTGGGCTCCTCCAAAAACTTCAGAGGATGAGCCAAAGGAGGTCTGTAGAAGGCAAGCAAAAGCAAGGACAATTTAGAATTCCATACTCTTATAAAGAGTGACTCACAATTTAACAAAATCTACATCACGCTTTTCAGTATAACACGAATCTCTCACAAAAATAGCAATTCCCCCTCGTCGGCCAACCGGACGTGCTAAAACGTTTTTCAATTAAAAGATGTAACTTTTAAATTGAAAAAAAAAACTATAATTTCAATTGAAAAACTACAGTTTTTCAATTGAAAAGTTGTAGCTTTTCAATTGCAAATCTACAGCAAAAGCATCTTGGAGGCTACACAAAGTTTGTTGACCTTTTTTTTATTACAAAGTGGGCAAATATTCAAAAGAAATTAAACCAGAAAAGCTAGAGAAAGTCAGATGAAAAGATGGTGACATTTTATAAACTCAGATGACGTTGTTCGACAGCCTTTCAACAGAAAAGCACCTGAACAAGCTATGACGGCGCAGTCCTGTATTTGTGTGTACTGAATATTATTATTAGTACTAGTATTATCAAATACCACATAGCCTCGCCAATACTGGAAACTCCTCCGAAAACCCATGGGAATGCGGCGGCGAACGTGACAGTGGCGCCTCTAGCGGACTCGGAGTTTACGGAAGCAGACGACGCAATGGAAAAGTATAGACCTGTATCTCTCAAGTTTTGAACAGCGCCCTCTGGCGAGAAACATCGGATATTTTTAAGTCGCGTTTCCACTGTGCGTAGCGCTGCATTTTTTTCATGCGCTCTGTTACCGCTCATTAGGGAGTTTCGTAGACCGGGTTTCCCTCCGCTAAGCCCTCCGCTACGAAGAGGCCGCTACTGCGCCTGCGTGCCGATGGCCTTGGCTGTAGAGTTCCGCGTATCGTAGCGGGTTGCGGAGGGTGTTGCGGGACGGCGAAAACTATCTACGAAAACTCCCTATTCACACTGGAAGCGGATCCGCGTTCGCAAAGCGGTTGTGAACGCGGTTGTATGAAGAAGCACGCGCACTCGATGGCATCAAGTGCGCGTGAACCATGAGCAGACGCCGAGGGAAGCTGACAGACGCTAGTTTACGCCCGTGGAAGGTACATGATGGGACGCTAAGACGCCGCTTCACGTCAGCATTAATGACCGCGTCTCGTGGACGCTAGCGGAGGCGTCTCTTTCGTGGTCGCGTAACGTAGAGTGCCTTCATACACACGCGCGCTTTTGCTTGAGTGGTGACATCTCAGCCATTTTTACGCCCAATCGTTTTTATGCATTATGAAGTACGCGCAAACGGTGTCAATCAGCTCGAGCGCGTAGCTTTGGCTAATGCATAGACGCCATTTTAGCGCCCAGGTCACGCAACGAGTGCGCGAGAGCGTCACGCGCTGAACATTCAGTGCAACAATGGATGTCTTCACCCTGAGACAGACAGACATGTAGGCCACCCTAGTATGTATGTATGTATGTATGTATTTATGCGGCGCTTGCTCTTTGCAACGAGCGTCTGCAAAACAGACAGCACCCCCCCCCCCCCCCCCAAGAAAAAAAAAAAAAAAGAAATTGGAGTTTTGTTGTTGCTGGAGTCGCCGCGCTGGCGCTCCTCGTAGCTAATGGGCTGAAACAGCTCGTCAGATCTCCCGAAACTCGTGCCGTTGAGAACTTCCTGAAGTCTCTCCTGAAACTTGTCTGCCCGTCTTCTTTCCGTCTGGAACTGCCTCTTCAACTCCTTCACCGTAGACAATCCTCCCTTGTCCTGCATCTTGCGCTCCTCGATGTTGTCCTTTAGCTCTTGCTTCAGCTTCTTTGCTTTCTCCTCGAAATCGCACTTCTGGTTGTTTCACATCACCAGATGAATGGTGAGATCCTTTAAGGCATCGTCCAGCTGCGATTTGAGCTTGGTGCAGTCGTCCAAACCTTGCACTTGCTTTGGCACTGGTTCAGGTTCATCTTTGGACTCATTGACTGCGTTCGT
>JABSTQ010004890.1:0-45207 GCA_013358835.2 Ixodes persulcatus | reverse complement strand
AATTTCACGCGGTGAATGGGGAAAAATGGTTTTTCTAGCATTTGAGAATACTGCGAGCGCCGCGCAGTGTAGCAAGAAAGTATTTTAGAAACCGCATATAGGCCTTGTCACCGTAAACGTATGTGATGAAAATAAAAAAAAAGGTAAAATACAGCGGTCACGGGATTGGTTCTGGGCGCCATGTGCGAAGTGCAAGATGAATTTAAAGGTGCAGTATTTTCAGGTGTTGGGAACATCTAGAAAGTTCTTGGGGATCATGGCGTATTCAAAATTGCAAGGCTATATTTTCAGTCCAGTATTGAGAGCCATCCATCTAATAATAACATACATTACTATAGAAAACGGTGTTTTAGGTACAAGTCAAAACGACCCTTGCTAAATTACACTAGAAGTGTCATTGTGTACTTAGTGCACACACTGAAAACATGTCTTTTTTCACTTTTATACACCAGATGAGTATGCTATAAGTATACTAAAAATAATATATTGTTAGTATAGTTTTAGTATTCCTAAATTACGCCGCTAGTAGTATGAAGTAAACTTAAGTCACCCTTCTAGTAAACTTAAAGTATACTAAGAAGTATGTATACCCTAGGTGTACATACCGTACACTAGAAGTGTACTTTAGGCGAAATCTTCATGCCTTCCACGTCTCACCCTCGAACCGGCCTCTCGTACTCCAGTGAGCAGAGACCCCCAAAGCGCGAGCTATGAAACAGAGAGCTATGAAACAAAGGAGAAAAATAATATATTGCTAGTATAGTTTTAGTATTCCTAAATTACGCCGTTAGTAGTATGAAGTAAACTTAAGTCACACTTCTAGTAAACGTAAAGTATACTAAGAAGTATGTATACCTTAGGTGTACATACCGTACACTAGAACTGTACTTCAGGCGCAATCTTCATGCCTTCCACGTCTCACCCTCGAACCGGCCTCTCGTACTCCAGAGAGCAGTGACCCCCAAAGCGCGAGCTATGAAACAGAGGGCGGACCCGTTCGCCTCAGCTCGAAGTGAGGCCGCATCTTGACTCTGCATCCCATGTAAATGTTTATAAATCAACAGCCCTATGTGCTTTCTCCGCAGCCCAGGACGTATGTATTCGTCGCCCTGGAAAGGAAAAACACCGTAAAAACACCGTACGCCACGCAAAAGAGCGCTGAAAATGGCGCCTCCAAAAAGCCCTTCACTTTCTGCGTCATCTGTAAAGGAATGAGCGCGCGTGCACAGCTCTGATGTACACAAAGATAACTACTTCCTGTGGCAGTTTGATACTTTAGACCCATGTTACGGATAAAAAAAAACGGGACGCGGGATGGCAAAAAGAAAACGCGTTTTTCGTTTAAGGCTCGTCAAATTATGAGGCGCTGGAGAAATGTAGCCTTCTGCGTTAAGTTCATTTTTCGAACTCTTTTGTTCGCCTTCCGCCCATTGAAAAGCATGCGGGAGGGCCTTAGAACGCACCTGGTATCGCTGCGCCGCAGCGTTCTTCCGCAACACAAAGTTCGTCTGCTTTCCTCGCCGTCACCATGGCAACGAACGCCGAATGAATAGAAGCACGCACGGTACCGCCGCGTGTAGCCAGCAACAGCTGACGCCATTTTACGAACGCCGCATGCCATACTCTGTTTCACCTTATGAAGTACCGCAGAAAAGGCTACAAGCGCGAGCTCCTTGCTCTAGGGCACATCTCGGCGGCACAAGCTCTCGTGCGTTTAGAGTAGCTCCCAACGCTATGAGCTCGCGCTTCTAGCCTTGTCTACGGTACAACATAAAGTGAAGCGGAGTATAGACCTTTCCAATGTTTACAAAATCACAGTCCAGCGTGGAATCTTCACAGCCCAGCACGTGCGTGTTCGTCGCTTCGGAAAACGAGCAAAGCACGCGCCATACGCACGTACGCTCAAAATGGCACCGGCCACAAGCTCGTTTTTGGAAAGGTCTATTAGCGGCGAGAAGTTTTGTTGGCGCCCTCCTGTGGTTCCCCTTTGTGACGTCATTACCTTGCAAACTACAAGTTAGATGGTGTTTGTTATTAGCATGGTGGAAGCTTGAAATCATTGCGCTCTTAAAGGAACACTGCCAACACCGTCAAAATTAAAGTTCTTTCATTCCTCTTATTTCCGTCGATGAAAATCCCCTTTCCGACGTCATAGTCAGCGTTCGGCCAATCGTGGAAGGCCGACCACAGCGACGCTTTCGGTCGCGCACGGGGCTAATAGATCGAAACGAGCAGAAGTAGGGATTGAACCCGGGATTCCTGGGTTCTGCAGCGCGAGCTTTCGCTCTGCGTGCTCCGAGCTGGTGTGCGCGAGACCATACGGCCACTATACTCTGTTTCACCTTATGATGTACCGCAGGAAAGGCTACAAGCGCCAGCTCCTTGCTCTGGGGCACATCCCGGCGGTACAAGCTCTCGTGACTTAAGAGCAGCTGCCAACGCTATGAGCTCGCGCTTCTAGCCTCAGCTGCGGTACAACATAAGGTGAAACGAAGTATAGCTCACCTCTCGCCACAACGAAACATTATGGAGTGTGTGGAGGACGAGCTGAAGGGCGATATCCGCAATGTTGGACAGTGGAAGCGCGTGGTTGGGGCACTTTTCTCCGTGAGAGCCCAACGCCTTTCAGATAAGAGGCAGCTGGACCTGGATGCCGACGCACAGGCAAGCATTTCAAGTGACATCGATCAGCAGCAGCAGGCCAGTGCCTTCACCATAGCCGCTCTCATGACCGACAACCTACCCGTGATCAGTCGAGAACGGTGGACGTTCCAGAGGAACGAACGGTGGTTTGAAGACACCTTGCCCCATTTGGGCGAGTTCCATTTCAAGCAAGCCTTTCGCGTCTCTCCTGCCACCTCCAGATTCCTAGTGGAGTCTTGTAGGTGCCTCCTGGCCGTCGCTGGCCGTCGCGCAGAGGCCAAGACTGGAAACTAGATTAGACGATTGTTTTTCAACAGTGAACTACTTTTTTGCCACCAGAAAACAAGTGCGCATCTAATATTACTCCTATCAAAATAATACTAATTTTACGCAGCGTTAATTTCTTCTATTATTTTTACTCCTTGAACACTGCTATCGAGATTACACACTCGGTCTACCGGAGCGAGCGTAGTGTGCTCCCCGAACTCACTTCATTGCAAGTGTGTTCTTCGGGTAGGGCTGGGGATTGAGCTCAGAATTACTGGGTTCTCCAGCGCTAGCTTTCTCTCCATGTACTCCGATCTGTAGTGGAAGCTAGCCCCCTCGGCCACCGATACCCCTTAATAAAGACACGTTCAAAAAATTAGACGTTTACAATTCTCTGTAATGCCGAATTGGAGCGCAGCTCTTGAGGAGGAGGTAGGAAGGGTACGAAGGGGAGGGTTCGCCTGCTGCTCCCCCTCCGTACCCTCCCATCCTCCTCTTCTGTTCCCATCCCACTTAGCGTAAACATTTCGCTAAATTTCCCGCTAAATTTAGCCGGGAAATTTTCCCGCTGAATTGACCTGTGACGTCACTTGACACGTCATCTGAAATTTTAAGTGTGACGTCATGTGATGTCACACGGGTAAACGTTTTCCTCTAAATTTAGCGGAAACAATTTTCCGCAATACTTAGCAAACATTTTTACCGCAAAATTTAGCGGAAAAATTTTACCCTCGTGACGTCATACGTGACGACACACGTGACATCACGTGTGACGTCATTTTGGGAAACGGCCCTTAATGCAACGCGCGGTTACGCCGACGCCGCTCAACTCAGAAACGGGTGCCTAGGAGCTGTACTCTAAAACAACGTTACATTAATGAACGATTTTTACGCCGATTGGATCATTCTGATCGATCATCGCAAGCCAAGATAAAGAACGAAGCATATCCAACTTTGGCGTTCCGCTTCGTTCCACGGAAATCTACGAGGAGGCCCTGACACTACATAGTAAGATCATAATTATCGTGTTGTCTCGAATAGTTACATGATGAAACAAAAGTAGGCTCTATCATTCTCTGCTACCCAAGATAGCCATGAATGACTGACTTCGTCGTCTTTTATCAATTGACCGCTGCGTTAATATCGATTCAGATCATCCTAAAACTCCAAGTCCACCCCACTATTTTTTTGCAATGCCACTCTTCTACATGTCGTCTCTTTCACGAATTTCGTTTTCTTTATAAAATAAAACTTACGCCACACTTTTGGTTTCTGTGTTATGTTTTACTGTTTTGATGTCACGCACTCGATCGAGCGAAGTGAGTTCGTCAAACTCACTCCAAACCAAGTGTGTTCCTCAGGAAGGAGCCGTGTGGCACACTATAGAAATGACACTAAGGGCGAAGTGCACTCGCTTGTAGTGACACTAAACTAGCCCGTCTGACAGGGGTATAAGTCACTCCAATGAAATATCCGAGGCCAGTTGTGTGCACCTTGGCAAAGAAAAATGGGCCTTCCTTTCGGGCAACCTCGGCGTCCAAAGCGTTGAAACAGGTGACTCGCAAGCCATATCGTGTACAGACATTTCCACCGCGAGGGGTCCAAGTAAAATTTGTCACGCGAGTGGCGCTCCGCAGTTGATAAAATGCATTCGCAGCGGATGCGTGGGGCTCTTGGCTTCGCGGCGCGGACGATAACAGTGAATAAATGACTACGGGTTGTTGACCCAGTGCGTCGTGTCATTCTCCGAGATGGGTAGCGGCGAGGGAATTCCCACATTTTTTGTGGCAACAAAAAGCCCTCCATCGACGGTAAAGGATAATGTTAGTCGCAGCTCTAATCCCACAAGAGAATCTGGAAACCCCAAGTTCATTAACTGCTTCGAAACGTTCATGCCTGTCTTCTTGTGTATCATGTGAGATAAATATTTCGGCTCTCGTAGAGTGCAAATAAGTTAGATATTTGCCCTGAACTGTACTGTTCAAATCTACTCGGATATTGTTATTTTGTGAGCTATCTTTCTAAATTTCTTTCACTGCCTTTTGTTTTACTCGGTGCCTTGTGTCTTCTAATGCCGACTCTGAACCTCGCCATTTCAAACGAAAATGTCGCGGAGAAATCAAAGGCTTATAATTCCTGAAACCCTCCGCAAAACCGTATCAACCTACTCTGATCAGTTTGTCTTAGAGGACCTGCCCGATTCGACAGCAATTCAAATAAATGTGTTTATTTATCTCGTATCTACGATCTATCGGAGCAAGTACACTATCATTGTTAAAAAACGCTTTAAACAAGCATTAAACTTATTTCTTCAATGCACTTTGAGTAGACAATAATGTATGGTAAAGGAGTGATATCTACGGCGACTTGCCGTAGTTTTAAAGAGGAGTTAGAATTACTTAAATCATTAGTTGACTTTAACACACTTAGAGAAGCTCCACAACTTACCCCGCTATCCCCTTCTTCATTTTAACAAAAAAAAAAACACAAATACAAGATTCACAGTTTACAGAATCGGCATGCAACCTCAATAATTGTCAAATTACTTGTACGAGTTTATTAGTAGATATTCCGTAGACTTTAAATTAACTTAAAGTAATATAATAGATTTCCTAAAGATAATTTATAGGATATAATTAGGAAAGTACACTACAGGTATAGTTCAGTAGTTCATTTCTAGTACCTTTATACTAAAGTCAAAATTGAAATCAAATACGCCCAAATACATGCACTAGTTTTGTACATAAAAGCGTATTTACACTAATGTACAAATGCACTTTTGGGGCACTTAAATATAATTTCAGTATGCTGCCCTGCTCAAAGTATTAAGGAGGCGATCAAGGCGACTATGCTCATGACTAAATTGAGAAAACATCGCAACAAACACAAAGACGAGTAGGAGTAGACGAGACGAGCGCTGGTAAAGAGCAATACACTAAAAGTGCATTGCTCTTAGTAAAAAGTAGAGACGTGTCGATCGACTGTTCCTTTTTCTTCTACTTTGAAACTTTCCTGTTTTCCTACCGGAGTCTGGGGATAAGAACAAAATGGTTAACATCCACCAGCTCGCCTGCGCACTCACTGCATTAACACTAAAAGTATCCTTTTAGGTATATATTTCTGTTTTGCATTTTACAAGAGGAGCATGTTTTTGTTTCTTTTATCAATAATAAAATTATCTACTCAAAGGTTTTTCACATGCATTGTTCTTAATTTATTAGCCGGTCTTCTCGACGGGCTTTTAAGCGAAATGCCACTTTATTTGTAATAAAAACCAAAAGGCCGCGATTTTCTAATTCTTAGTGCAGTCAAATAGCGACCTTTGCTGATTTCACTAAGTATGCGTGGTCTTCAAAAAGTTATTGAAATAATTTTACCGGAGTCACTTTCTGGGAGATAAAGTGTTTGATTAGGTCAATTAAATCAAATTCAATCTTGCTAAAACACACTGCCCATTTACTTCAGTAGTTTACAGCCTGACATACAACTTAGGTTCTTCGTGGCATCGTTTCGCCACATCATTTTATTTTCTTGGTATGTTTCAATAAATGCGCGAAATCGTTAGTATAAACTCAATTAATTTGGTTTATTTTTTATGCTGGAATAAAAAAAGGTAATTCTTAGATATTAAAGTTTGCTTGAGAAGTATCAGCGTGGAACGGACGATCGAAGAGGCTGGCTGAATTGACGATCACACCTAATATTGAACGAAAGAAAAATGAATGAGCTATATGAATGACTAATCTCAAGACATGTAACGAGAGGTGCAAGATTAGTTTTAAAAATAACTTTCTGTAATTATTCTGCCCCCACATTGGGTTATTTGTGGTAAAAGAACCATCATCTTCTAGAGGTGTTGAACACTAGCTTGCTAGTTATCAAATTTTCATTCCTCCTCAAAGTTTCAAGAAGCGAGACCTAATTTCCTTGTGACTTTATTATGATCTCTTGGAATCCTTAGGCTGACTTTGTTGCGTAAGCAATCCAGCATTCTTCATATGAAGGTTCTTGACTTGCATTTGTAGGGTCTCGGGTTGTTCTAGACTTGACTCGAAGTTAAGATGGTCTAAAACGGTTGGTGAGAACGCTAACTTTTTATTTATTTAACTGATTATTACTTGTTCAACTTTAGAATAATGACGCAGCATCGATGTCGTCGTCCGTCCAGGCCGCTGGTCCCATGACGTCTCGCTGCTCACTCCGTCTCGTCTCCGTCCAGTCCTCTGTCCCGACTCCTTTTTAAACCCTCGTGCTGAGTGTTACCTCGCGATGGCGTGAACTGGTGCAATCGCGAGGCAATACGTCAGCCGGATGAGACAGCAGTATTGGCAGTGCTATGGTGTGATTGCCAAGATGTTATCTAATGTGGTGCAATGGATGTTGCGCGGGCTTATGTAAGCGTGCGGCAACATCCGTCGACGACGCAGCACTTGAGCCGGGTAAGGTAATCTGACGCTCTCCGGGGCCGCTCGATCGAGCGGAGAAACGTTCTCTCGGGAGCCGCTGGGTCGGTGCGTGCGTACGTGACCACAGTACTCCCTCCCCAGAGAGCAGGCGAACGTTTAGAGACCACCGTTATCCGAGCCTAGGCTTTCGACTCGCCGCGGGCGCGCGAGTGAGGTGTGCAGCAGCTGTAGAAGG
Source organism: Ixodes persulcatus (assembly GCA_013358835.2). NCBI lineage: Eukaryota > Metazoa > Arthropoda > Arachnida > Ixodida > Ixodidae > Ixodes > Ixodes persulcatus. Next base: position 37,656 of record JABSTQ010004890.1, on the reverse strand, counting down.
AGCTGCGATGCCCAGACGCTGTGGCCAATGCACGTGGCGGCCGGAGCGTGTCTGGATCTTCGTCGGGCGCTGCTTGTTCGGGGCGATGATCTGTTTGTGGTCGGGTGGAGGAGGAGGAGGGGAGGTCGGCGCGAGCGTTGTTTGTTTAGGCGGCGCTTCCGGGTGGGGTGGTACCGTTGCAGAAGTGTCTGTTGGGGCGCCATCTAAATAAGCTGCTTTAACGCGATCTAATGCGACGACCTCGGTGCGGCCACGAATTGCAAGTGTGATGTTCTTTGAACCTCGCCTTAACACCTTGTGTGGCCCGTCGTAGGGCGGTTGCAGGGGCTTCCGCACGGCGTCATTTCGCAGAAAGACATGTGTGCACGTTGCCAAGTCCTGGCTGATGAAGGAGGGTTGGCTGGGTTTTTGACGGGGTGCGGTGGCACGGATGTGTGTCATAGCCTCCCGCAGTTGGGTCACGTAGTTGGTGGAGTCCAGACAGGTGTCGGCTTGTGTGGATGTGAAGAATTCGCCGGGGAGGCGAAGGGTCGTACCGTAGACCAACTCTGCAACGCTGCAACCGAGGTCGGATTTGAGGGCTGTCCGAATGCCGAGGAGAACGAGGGGCAAAACTTCCATCCAATCTTGACGTTGATGGGTCTTGAGGGCGGCTTTCAGCTGGCGATGAAAGCGCTCCACCATGCCATTGCTGGCGGGGTGGTAAGCAGTGGTGCGAATGCGCCGAGATCCCAGCAGCTTAGTGAGGCTGGAGAAGAGACTGGATTCAAACTGTCGGCCCCGGTCAGTCGTGATAGTGGAAGGCGTTCCGAACCGCGAAATCCAGTATGCAACGAATGCACGTGCCACCGTTTCCGCAGTTATGTTGGGCAGAGGGACGACTTCCGGCCAGCGAGTAAAACGGTCGATGCAAGTCAGAAGGTAGGCATTTCCCTGGGAAGGCGGTAGCGGTCCAACAATGTCTATGTGGATGTGGTCGAACCGTGCGTCGGGTGGATCGAAGGTTCCCAGGGGTGTGACCGTGTGACGCTGAACTTTGCAGCGCTGACACTGTATGCAAGTGCGGGCCCAGTGACGAACATCCTTGTTGATGCCGGGCCACACGAAGCGAGATGTTATAAGATGTTGGGTAGCCTTGATTCCGGGGTGCGAAAGTCCGTGAAGGGCATCAAAGATCAGGCGGCGAAACTGTAGTGGCACGTAGGGGCGTGGTGATCTCGTTGATGTGTCGCATATAAGGTCGGTCGAACACATAGGAAGAGAGACCTCACTGAACACCAGCCGTCCGGGTGTGGCACGGAGGTCACGAAGTTGGGCGTCGTTGCGTTGTGCAGCTGCCAGTTTTTCGAAATCAACGACAGCCAGAGTTTCGTTGGTGCATGTGCCTATTCGTGACAGAGCATCAGCCACGACGTTCTCTGCGCCATGAACGTGCCGAATGTCCGATGTAAATTCCGAGACACATGACATTTGTCGCAGCTCTCGCTGAGAATGGCTGCCACCGTCGGGTCGCAGTGAACGAAAAGCGTGCACGAGGGGCTTGTGGTCGGTCAACACAAAAAATTGCCGACCTTCGACATAATGCCTGAAATGCCGCAAGGCTAAGTATATCGCCAGTAACTCGCGGCTGAAAGTGCTATAACGCTGCTCGGTGGGAGTTAGTTTCCGGGAAAAGAAAGAAAGAGGCTGCCACTGTCCGTGTACTTCCTGTTGAAGCACAGCGCCGACGGCGTTGTCCGAAGCGTCGGTGGCTACCGAAAGTGGGACCGCTTCCTTCGGATGCACAAGCATGGTTGTTGTAACCAGAAGTTCTCTGGCACGATGGAATGCTGCTGTGGAGCGCTCGTCCCAAGTGAGCTCGGCTTTGGGGTTACGTGAACCCGAGAGCATGCCGTGTAGCGGGTGGAGCTTTTCTGCGCAGCCCGGGAGAAAGCGTCGATAAAAGTTTATCATGCCGAGAAACTCCCGGAGTTGCTTCTTGGTTGATGGCTTGGGAAACTCTCTGATCACCTGCACCTTGGTAACGAGTGGGCGGATGCCGGAAGCGTTGACAGTATGGCCCAAAAATTCGAGGTCGGGCTTGCCAAAGACGCACTTGTCCATCTGGATTACAAGTCCAAATTCGGCCAGGCGAGTGAACAGGGCTCGGAGATGTCCGAGATGTTCGTCGGCAGTTTTGCTGGCCACGAGGATGTCATCAAGGTAGGCATAGCAGAAGGGAAACCCTCGCAGCACCTGGTCTACGAAACGTTGGAAGGTCTGCGCAGCGTTTTTGAGTCCGAATGGCATGCGCAGAAATTCAAATAGACCGAAGGGTGTGGTGACGGCGGTCTTTGGAATGTCCGAGGGCTCGACAGGAATTTGATGGTAAGCACGTACCAGATCAATCTTGGAGAAGATGGTAGTGCCGTCGAGCGATGCAGTGAAGTCGTGAATGTGTGGGATCGGGTAGCGATCTTCTGCTGTGTTGCGGTTGAGGGCTCGGTAGTCGCCACACGGACGCCAGTCCCCTGGCGTGGATTTGGGAACCATGTGGAGAGGCGAGGACCAGGGGCTTTCCGACTGGCGAACAATGCCCAGCTCGAGCATGTGTTCGAACTGTTGTCGGGCGACCCGTAGTTTGTCTGGGGGTAGCCGGCGGGGACGCGCGTGGACAGGTGCTCCTGTCGTCTCGATGTGGTGCGTCACGGGGTGTTGGATAGGGCACTCGTCCGGTCCAACGCGCGTCAGCTGTGGAAACTCGCCGAGCAGCCGCGTGTACGGGGATTCCTCAGCTGGAAACGCGAATGTGGGGCTGATAGACTGTAGAGACGAGGCGATGCCTTGGACGGTGAGTCGTGTCGTTTCGTCTCGAAGACGTCGCCCCTTGACGTCCACCAGCAGCCCAAAACGCGTTAAGAAGTCTGCTCCGAGAATTGCGTGCGGGATGGCCGCGCAGATAAAAACCCAGCGAAAAGTGCGCCGCAGTCCGAGATCGAGTGTCAGGGAACGCGCACCGTACGTAGAAATGGCCGAGTTGTTCACGGCACGAAGTTGCGACGTGCTGGGGTGCCGACGATCTTGTACGGTTGCGGGGACGACACTAACCTCTGCCCCGGTGTCCACGAGGTAGCGAACACCAGAGATGCGGTCCGTCACAAAAAACAAGGATCGGCGGCTGTGGAGATCGGCGGGAGCACTTGCCACCCTTAGTGCTCGGCCTTCTCGTTTTCCGCTTGGGTGCAAGGGGGCTTGCATTTAAGAGCTTCGGCGCCAAAACGTTGATGATACCAGCACTCGCCTGAGTCCGTGCGGGAGGAGGAGCGAGACCGGCGTCCGGCGGGGGAACGCCCGCGTGATGCGCGGCGGCCACGATGACCTTGCAATTTTGCTACAAGATCGGCGAGACGCGCGACCTCGGCTCGTAGTTCACGCACCTCGTCTCGACTGGATTGGGTGTGGGCTGCTGAGATGTTCGGGGATGGGGTAGAGACCTCCATGATCTTGTCTGCAAGCTCGGCGATCTTGGCGAGGCCGATGTCCCCCGCTGATGCGAGCACCATCCGAACGTTGCTTGGCAGGCGTTGCAGGAAGAGCTCGCGGAGGAGGGACTCGTCGATGGTTGTCGCCTTGTCTCCGAGGAGCTGCTCCATCCGACGCAACAGCTGCGTTGGAGTGCGGTCGCCAAGTTCCTCTGCTGTCAAGAGTTGCTGTAGACGCTTCTCTTCTGAGGCGCTGGTGCGGCGAATCAGCTGTGCCTTTAGGGTGCTGTAGGCATCGACGGCTGGCGGTGTGAGTAGCAGATCCCTCACCTCTGTGGCGATGGTTGGGGAGAGGCTGGACACGACATGGTGGAACTTCGTCATGTCAGCCGTGATCCGTCGAGTGGCGAATTGAGACTCGACTTGGACGAACCACAGCTGCGGGTCCGCTGGCCAGAAAGGGGGAAGCTTGAGGGCGACTGCGGAGACAGTGCTGGAGACGGGCTCCTCGTCCGGCATGGCTGAGCTGGGGTTGTTGGTGGTTGCGCTGGGGAAAACCGGGTCACCACTGTAGGGTCTCGGGTTGTTCTAGACTTGACTCGAAGTTAAGATGGTCTAAAACGGTTGGTGAGAACGCTAACTTTTTATTTATTTAACTTAATTGGTTATTATTTGCAGCATCGATGTCGTCGTCAGTCCAGGTGGATGGCCCCATGACGTCTCGCTGCTCACTCCATCTCGTCTCCGTCCAGTCCTCTGTCCCGACTCCTTTTTAAACCCTCGTGCTGAGGGTTACCTCGCGATGGCGTGAACTGGTGCAATCGCGAGGCAATACGTCAGCCGGATGAGACAGCAGTATTGGCAGTGCTATGGTGTGATTGCCAAGATGTTATCTAATGTGGTGCAATGGATGTTGCGCGGATTTATGTAAGCGTGCGGCAACATCCGTCGACGACGCAGCACTTGAGCCGGGTAAGGTAATCTGACGCTGTCTCGCTGCTCACTCCATCTCGTCTCCGTCCAGTCCTCTGTCCCGACTCCTTTTTAAACCCTCGTGCTGAGGGTTACCTCGCGATGGCGTGAACTGGTGCAATCGCGAGGCAATACGTCAGCCGGATGAGACAGCAGTATTGGCAGTGCTATGGTGTGATTGCCAAGATGTTATCTAATGTGGTGCAATGGATGTTGCGCGGACTTATGTAAGCGTGCGGCAACATCCGTCGACGACGCAGCACTTGAGCCGGGTAAGGTAATCTGACGCTCTCCGGGGCCGCTCGATCGAGCGGAGAAACGTTCTCTCGGGAGCCGCTGGGTCGGTGCGTGCGTACGTGACCACAGTATTCTGCGTACAGACCCTTAGTGGTAGGTATTCTGGTGAGAAAATGATCGGTTCTGCGGTTGGATGTTCTAATCACAGCAGTCACGGTTTTCTTCCTTTTTTATAGTTCTAAAAGAAAAAAATGAAAGCCGTTTATAACTCCCTGTAACGCCGAATTCGAGCGCAGCTCTTGAGGAAGAGGAGGGAAGATACTGAGGGAAAGGTATACCCTCCTCCGTCCTCCTCACCTCCTCATCCTGTCTGCTACTCCTCCCTCCGAGCGGCGTCGCCGTCGCCTCACGAGGGTCACGTGACCTGACGGGGGTGATGTGACGTCACCGGGGTCACGTGACGATGACGATGACGTCATTACAATGACGTCATGTGTGACGTCATTGTCATCGTCAGTGATGACGTCATCAGTGGCGATGACGATGACGATGCGAATGCCGATGACGTCATCAGTGCCGATGCCGATGACGATGCGGATGCCGATGACGTCATCAGTGACGATGACGTCACTGATGACGTCATGAGTAACGATGCCGATGACGTCATTGATGACGTCATCAGTGACGTCACCAGTGACGTCACGCGTCCCATAATGCACCGCGCGGTTACGCCGACGCCGCTCAAGCCGGAAACGGGCGCCTAAGAGCTGCGCTCTAAAACAAAAGAAAAAACGTCCCAAAATATGGTTGAATAATATTAACCGTGACAATTGTGGGGCTCCCACCGAAGGCCCACGTCTTTGTGAGGGAAGAATGCATGTTTCATCTTGAGCGTTTTTATAAAATGAAGTTTTCGTCGCAGTAGTGACGAAAACTAGCGAACTGGTTGCTACACAAAGCTCGGATGTAATGTGTAATATGAATAATTGCAGCACGAGGCAGGGATGTTCCATCTGTGAACCCTTTTCCCCGGCCTTCTGCAAACCGCGAAGTGAATGAATTTATTATTTGATGTCTTCTAAGAAATGTTATTTTTTGGTATGAAAATGATAGTTTTGTTGTCTTTCTATCTTTCATTGATTTTTATGTAATGACATGCCGTTGGATGTGGGATAGCAGCGCCGTTGGGAACGGTCAATCAATTGAGTAAAATCTATAAAAACCAGCAAGCTTACCATTCCTGAAGATCCGCCTGACGCTGAGTCACGCGATGTTTATTTCATAACCTTCCGCTATGAAGTAGACGGCTCTGACGTTACGACAAACCTTAGTGCCGGCGCCGTTTTTAATGCATCACACTCGCGCAACCTTCATATATTTTATTTCTCTCTCTTTGGAACCTTCCGGCGTCCTAGATGGTCGGAGAACAAGACCGCGGTTTCATTGCCGAGAGAGTTCGGTGGAGGCACGAGGTAAGCATGCAAGGCGTGGCCATCCCATATCAGGGGTAGCGATCCCTTCGATCAAGCCATCTCGTTTGACACGCTGACGCATAGTCAAGAGGAAATGCAATTAGGAAGAAACAAAACTCTGGGAAGCTCTCGGACGAAGGGCTTCAGCTCACTTTACAATCTAACAGACAAATTTTCTTCGAAAACACGGGGAACGATGGCATTCTCGTATACGCCAGGGGCGGATTTAGGGGGGGGGGGGGGGCGGGGGGGCGGCCGCCCCCCCCCCCCCCCCCCGAGACGCCAAAAATAAAAATAATTCTGAATTTTTTTTTTTTTTTTATTTTTGGTTTTGGTGTAGTGATTATTTGGTCAGCAAACTAAATTTGTGCTGTCGAAACAGGACAGTAGATTCGGCCATCTGTTTTTCCTTGGCAACGTCTTTGTTATTTAATAAAAAAATGGAGAGAGATGAGTGGACAAGTTTACCAGACGCGAAATGTACCTGCGAAGGGAAAGCGGTGCTTGTTTAAAGTTCAGAACCTAAGATAGCAGCTTTGCGGCGCGGGCTCGTCCAAAGCGTCTCTCCACCCTGTACGGAGGCGGCGGCTTTGGTATCGAGGCTCCCTGCTCCCTCCGTCTCTCTGTGGAGCCATCCTGTGCCGCTGAATTGGCACCACTAGTTGAAAGGCGAAGAGAGGCGGGAAAAGTCCACTATGACCGCAAGACTCGGCTAAGGGGGTGGAGGGGAGGTTGTTAGGTGTCGACGCCCAGCCTTGTCTCTCGGGGAGCATGGTAATCTCGCTGGCGTCCAACCTTTCTCACGAACAATGCCCGAACCACTCAGTCGGGAAAACTTAACAGGTTTATTTCATAGCGAAATATGTGACCGAAGACGACCGTCTCTCGAACGGTCGGGATTTTTGTGCAAACGCGAGGGAGAGGAGGATTCCGTGGGCGGTGCTTTTCCTGAAGCGACCGAGGGCAGTCGGACCAGCGGAGCTCTCCCCCAAGGGGAGATTAACGTTTGGGAAAGGCGAGACGACGATTATCCCCCACTCTGGAATCCTACGAAGGGGGTGGGAAACAGTTCCAAGGTCTTCGAATTGGCTGATGAACGATCCCTGGATTGTTCCCCTGCAGACAGCCGGCGCCGTTTAATCCCCCCTCCCACCACCGTGGCAGAGAAGAATCGGGAAAGCTCGGAACACACACTGTCGCGTTCCGCAGCCTCGGCGCCAGCCGCAGGTAGAAGTCCGAAGGGTTGACACGTGACGTGAGGGAGGGGAGTCCTTGAGCGGCGCTTCCCCGGAAGCGACTGACGCCAGCCAGACTGGCAACGCCCAGAGCGTTCGGCTAAGCCTGGGCTAATCCTTCCCCCAAAGTGGTCCTAACGACCAGGAAAATACTTCGGTAAGCTTCCCACGCACTCACACACACATGGAGATGGGACGGGTCATAACAAGGTGTTGTTGAGATGGCGATAGCGAGGCGCGCATTCCACAACTCAACTGGTTTATTTTTGCTTCCCGTCTTGGGCGACGGGCGTTCCCCTCTCCATGGCTACGTTCTCCCGAAGCGGGAGGGTGGGAAGAACCGGTCTATCGGGAGCGCAGCAAGGTCACGAGGCAGGGCGAGTTCTCTCGAGCGGTGAGCAACGTGGGTCACCACAGTGTACACGCGTGCGTGTGTGGGCTCTGAGTCATGCGCCGCCGGGCCTGAGCGAAGGTACCTCGGGAATGCCAGCGCTCACGTTTCACAAGTCAGGAACGGTCGGTCAGGCTACTTTGAAGGGGAGTCAGTCGGGTAGCTTAGAGCGCCGAGAACAGTGCAGCTTCAAGATCCGCGAGGGAAACCAAACGTGGACTTTTTTACTGTGTTGCACCATTCATCCCTTCTCCGTCGCGGATCGCTGTTTTTCAGTGACGATTGACTTGGAGCACGTGGTGACGCGCACGTTCGAGCTTAGTGGCGGCGCTTTCGACCTGTCGTTCACACGTTCACTCCTGGGCAAAACGGTGATTCGGGTAACGAGAAAGTGCTGTTGACCTCCAGAGACAAAGTGAACCTAAGGCGGATGAAGTAACCGGGAGTCGAGTTCTGCAGCCGCTACAATGGTGAGTTGCACTTTAGTCCGTAAAATGACGTTGCTCTTTTGACAAATTATAACGAGGCATTTTCTGCACTTCGCTCGCGTATGAGGTGGTTGGTAGCCGTGACGCATGCCGAAAAAGTAATTGACATAGATAGTAAGGAAAAGAAAAGCTAAATGGAACGTGTGAATTGTTCGTTTCTTTGCCACCATCCGCAGCGACATAAAAAAACATCGCGCTGCAGACATTAATTGTTTCCTCCTCTTTCTATGCATAAAAATTAGTCATAGACTGTGTGCTGCGTTTCTTTCGGTCGATGGATAATCAAAATATTTATGCGAAATTTGCTCACTAAATCTTTTTGTGGGGTGGAAGGACACTGATGGCTTAAGAACTCCCAGCCAACCAGCGTTTGAGACTTGGTATGTTATATTGAGCTAATTTTTGTAATAATTTTTCCTTTGTATTTGTGTACGCAGCCTTTACTACTTTCACCTTCCATTTACACTTCGGCTTGAGACGCATAAGATCGCACAGCTGATATTGGTAATTAGTGCTGAATCAGTCACTTGTGGTATTTATAAATTACGTCACTTATGAATGGGTTCTATCTGTTTAGTAAAACAAGTGTTTTTTACATAGAGTGAAGATGGTCCACCAAAGTCATCCAAGCGGAAAAGTACCACTCTGCATAACTTCTTCCAAGCTGTGCCCAAAAAGATTGTCACTGAGGCAGACATTGCAAGCAACGACTCGAAGCTCACTTTGAAGTCTGGTGGCGTGGACGAACAACTCACGATTGAGGCTCTCCCGTCGCCCATGGTCGAGAATTCTGACGGAACTACCCCACTAGCCCCGGCCGTCCACACACTTCGGAATCCAGCAGCTGACTTTGGTTTGCAATATGACATTGGCAACTTCGTTGGGGCGAGGCCAGACGACCACACCGTGGTTGGCTTACTCGAATGCCATTGGATGCCACCGCAAGGTTACTCCTTCCCTTTCTCCGAACACAACAAGGGACAAACAGTCGAACGGAGGTACGTCAGAAGTGACCACCTACTGAAATATCCTTGGCTGGTTGTCTCGGATGCCAAGGCAGGTTTGTTCTGCAAATTTTGTCCTCTTTTTGCCACCGGGCACATTGGGGGGAAACACAAGACAGTTGCCCTTCAGGCTCTTGTAACGGAACCTGAAGTCGGTTGCTCCAAAAGCCGGATCTGGAAATGAACAGTGCCTCGGACATCGTGAAAGACACAATCGTCGTCCTGAGCGAAAAGCGGAACCCATTAAACGTCGAGAAGACTTTCAAAGAAATTTTCGCGCATGCAGAAGAAATTGCCGAGAATATGGGAGCCCAACTAGATGTGCCTCGTCTAGTCCAACGACAAATGAACTGCGCAAAATTGCCTCCACAGACAGCCGAGTCACACTTCCGCGCACATGTATACATTCCTCTTGTGGAATCTGTCGTAGAAGATCTTAAGCAGCGTTTTCCGGAAGAGGTGCTGGAAGTGTACAGCCTCAACACACTTTTGCCTCTTCATGTGAATGAGAAGGGAGCTCCAGGAAAGCTCAGTATCCTGGCAGCAAAATACGGCGTGCTCCTCGGAATGGGAGATGTAGCTTTGCAGACCATCATCAGAGCCGAATTTTCCCTGTGGGCGGCGAAATGGAGACGCGAACAAGAGAAGGGGCCTCTTCCATCGACAGCTGTGGAGACACTTCAAGAGTCGGAGCCAGAGCTCTACCCCAACATCAGGACTCTGCTGCGCGTTCTCGCCACACTGCCAGTTAGTGTTGCGACGGCTGAGCGGTCCTTTTCCACCCTTCGTCGAATTAAAACTTGGATTCGATCGCGGTGTGGCGAAAAGCGACTCAACGGTCTTGCCCTCCTCCACGTCCACCGAGATGTGAACGTCGACCAAGAGAAGGTGGTAGGCCGCTACGCGCAGGGAGCACGACGAAGGAAGGCGATGTTCGTGCTCTGAAGAACCTTTAAGTTGATAACTTGTGTAAATAATTATGTCTGTATTCTGTCCTCCCCAATTGTAGGGGTTTTTTTTTTTTTCTTCATCTCATCAGATAAACATGAATCTGTTTGATAAATAATTTTAATGTTGCTCCACGCAATTCGCCTAGGCACTGCGCTGAAGACCATTTGAGCTCGCATTTTTGTTTTCTATTGGTTTCACGGATCCACAAGACCATAAAGAATCGAACAGTTATTTTTGTTTGGCTGTTTCCCGTAAAATACCAAGTCATTGAGAGTAAAGTCGCTGAGAAATCCCGCCCACTGTTTTTTTATTAGAGTTTAATTACTCCAACTAAATGCTCACTTTTCTCAAGAACTGTGCATTTTCGAGAGTGTGTCAATAAAATAACAATGAAAATAAGAAGGTATTTTGATCACGTTCTTCCAGGAATTAGAAATTCTCCATATTATTCGGCCGTCTTACATTTGTCTTGATAACAAAGCCTTTCTTCTCCGGTCTTTGTGGTGTTTTTTTTTTTTTTTTTGTCTAAATTGATGTATTTTGTGTGATCGAGTCCCTGCACAAACTCTTTCACGCCGCGTGCCTCAATTGCCTGTGTTGCTTAAATGGGGATAGTCACTGTTTAGACATAGAATATAGAACCATGCACACGTATGTCTCTCTCTATCTCTATTTTTTTTTTACCACTTATAGTGCAAATCTTTGAACCACTGAAGCAACAAGTGCGGGTTAATATAAAAGAACAAGAAACTAATACAAATTTGGTGGGAATATTTAGGCTGTAACAAACGTTAAAACACGATTAATAGTTGCTTTTTGTAGATGCCGCAAAAATCGCTAGCCCGCACAATTAAAAAAAAAAAAATCACCACCGCCCCCCCCCCCCCCCCCCCAAACCTTAGCCATAAATCCGCCCCTGGTATACGCTCACTTCTAAGAACACTTTACGAAAAGTATCTCAGCGCGAGTTAGAAGTTGTTATCGTAGCGCACTGCTAAAGTAAAAAAAGGCGTCAACTAGAGCTGGAAGCTGCGAAATTTATGCGAGCGTAATTTGCGTGACGCACCGAACGTCCGCGAAGCGTATGAATGGACTGGTGACGCGGAGCGTACGGAGGCAAAGTAGACAAGGTAACCGGGATCTAACCCAATATGGCTCCTAAATAAACACGACAGAGCCCAAATACTGCTAGTGGACGGCTTATAACACAATAAAACAGTCATACGTTGGAGGAAACCGAGAGCCATGCATAAAGACATAGGTCGCCGGTGTCGGTGGGGCTCTCGAAATAGGCGTGGCCAGGGCGTCCGCGTGGCGAGTCAGTGATGTAGTTGCCGAGCTGTGAACGAGACCACGCCAGCTGCCCAAACCCTCCCCTAGATATGGCTCTGGCCGCAAGGGGCGCTTCGGTTTATTTGTAAACGTAAGTTGGTGTATAGTATACCCGCATAGTCTTTCATACTACCCTTTCTCTGAGCTTGCCATATAGCGGGTGCACGAGCTGTTCATCGTCAATGATGTCGATTAACAACTAAGACTGCGGTACAGTAAAGGAAAAGAAACTTTTAGTTGAAGGTAGTTCTCTTCTGTGTTTGTTCCTTCGACTAAAAGTTTTTTTTGTTCTTTGCACAACAGTCGCAGGTGGTAAACGACTTCAGTAGCTACCACCAGTTCGCCCGCGCGCTTAAAGTCTTTTCACTAACTACTCAACACCTTAGTGATAATAGACCACTCCCGCTTTAAACCGTTTTAGAACGAGAACTTCTTAACGAAAAATGTTTATTTTTTTTTTATGCCATCAACACAAGCTTTGCCCTAGATGAATTTGCAAATCTAAAAATTACTACAGTTCCCTCTGCGGTTGTTCCGCAGTGAAACACAAGTCAGGCGCTGACTTTCTTATTAGTCGTTCTTATTTTTCTACCCCGCCGCTCCGAAAATAACCAAATGTCGTCGGCATGCCGCCCCACCACGCAGCTCCCCCCCCCCCCCCCCAACCCCCACCCCTCCCCCGATGGTAATTCCCTTCATGCCCTCAACTACGGCGGAGTCCAAAGATCTCAAACAGAATTCTGCACATGACGTCCTTTCCTATGCCCTCCAGAGAAAAGGGGAAGAAGGAGCTCCCCTCTTATCAGTATCCTCCTTTGTGCCTCCCGGATATCCAGAGACGTCGCTATTCTCCTCCCAGAAGATTATAGAAGGTTAACCTGTCACTTAAAATTCTTACAAAAGCAGCTTCCCTCTCCTCCTTTTACATGGTGTTCAAAAGTATGCGATGTGACGTCAGTGCAAGGAGCCTATACACGTTTGCAAGTCCGGCTTCAGGGCGCTGCCATCTTGCTCGCTGGGGTGCTCTTGGACGCGTCCTAATCTGATTCCGAAGCCTGCTAAGGCGTCATAATCGGATTATGGCAGCGCCCGAGCGCACCCACTGGGCAAGATGGCGGCTTCAGGGCGCTGCCATCTTGCTCGCTGGGGTGCGCTTGGACGCGTCCTAATCCGATTCCGAAGCCTTGCTAAAGCGTCATAATCGGATTATGGCAGCGCCCGAGCGCACCCCACTGGGCAAGATGGCGGCGCCCTGAGACCGCGCTTGCAAACGTGTATGCACACCCCTTCTTTTTGAACAAATACGTCTCGCCCTCATATTACGCAACTGTAGAACAAAGATAAAAGTCTCAAATTGTAAAACAAATTATCTACCGAGATCACGATTGCGTGACAGCTGCGGAGACATTTTAATGAGCTTGTCGAGACCATTGGTGTATTGCCGAGACAGGGGCGGAGCGCCTCAAAAACACTCGACCACGTACAGTGTCATACGTAGTCGGAAGCAGACAAAAATCGCTGGGTGCAAAGGTTAAGTAAGTTGGGAGCTGGAGTAATCAGTTCGAAGTTGTTTTCATAAAACAAAGCTTCATAGAACGTAGTCCTTTGAGCTGGAGCATTGGGGTCACAAAATATCACCACTGAGGCCGCTTCCGGTCGTTTGCTCTCGAATGCGGGAAGAAATGTTTTTCTCTGTGCGGAGCACAAGTTCGTCTGCTTCTTGAGCAGGGGTAGCGTTGACGTCAGTACGCCACGGTCTGATTGGCCAGATTGGAAGGATAGAAGGTAGACCTCCAGGAAGCTATTATTGAGGTCTACCGACTATTCTTCCATCACAGCCAATCAAAGCTCGGCCTTCTGACGTCACCGCAACACCTGTGCAAGAAGCAGAAAAACTTACGCTCCGTATAACGTCCAAGGACGTTTAAATACCCCAGGACCCGACTTGACGTCATCCGGAAAAGGAACTCAATCCCAGACTGCCTTGCTCACTGACGCTGCTCTCATCGTCTGCTCGCCACTTGGTCGGATCCGCAGACTTGGGATAGCTTAGGCTTCATCTGCTTTGTGCCTGTGGTCTGTTTTGTATGCCCGCTGTTACGGCTGGTTTTCGATACTATAGGCGCACCAAAAGAGGTTTAGATGCGCACGCGCGTTCTCCTCACGACGGAAGGTAACGAACGCGTGCTGGAAGCAGGGCTTCTACGGCTTTCTGAACCCGGTGCCATTCTCAGCATCCGTGCCTTCGGCAACTGATATGCTCGTTTTTTTAAAGCCGCGCTACGACGACTCGCTCTAGACGACGCTAGCGGTGCGGTGTCTAGAGCATCCGCCACACGCAGATTTCTTATTGGCCAGGGAAGTATTGTGCTCCGAATCTCTCCTGTTCGACACCGATTCAGTGAACGCCGCCATATAAATATGGGGAAAACAACCACGTTGCCATGGCAACATGGTTGCCTTTTTCTTCTGCTTGAAAGTTTTTTTTTTTATTTTTCCTCACTTCAGTCTCAGCTGTTACATTACGATTATTTATCGTATTTCAAATTTCAGCTTTCAGCAAAGCCCTAGCAGCTTTGAGCTCCCGCTCTCAGCTTTCAGCAAGTCCTGACACGCAGATTTGTGAAGGCTACAGATGGCTCGTTCAAGGGCAGTAAGTTGCGCGTGGCGGCTAAGCCTCCGAGGTAAAAGACTCTTTTCGTATCCCGGCTACACACTGATACCTCGTGCGATTAAATCACAAAAATTATGTCAAGTGTGCTAGGAAGCCCTGATTTCTCCTGTACGTAGCTTCCATATAAGTACGATACATACGCTTCGTTCTATCTGTCCGTTCATGAGGATGACTATGAGAAGATTGTGTGTCCTGACGTGTGGCCGGCGGGTTGCTTTTTTCGGCCCTTCTTCGGTCAGCTCAGGCTTAACGATGAGCGTAGTGACTGCGAAGTCTATTAAACAAAAACTTAGGGAAAACTATATCGCCCCTTTAGACTGCTAAACACCTTAGTGCGAAGTACCGCTAACAAAGTGATTGAGCCAGAATGTGTCCTCTTGAGGTTCGATCCTGGTTCGTATTGCCATTGCTACTAAAACTTGGTTGCACATCAAATATCTGTTAGTGATGTTTTCCCACTTGATTTTCACGTATTTCGACACGATCGATTTCCGAGAGGAGGTGGGGTTGCTCTTCTCGTTAGGGACACCATTTCATCCACGTTTATTGAACATAATCATGATTGCGAAATGGTTTGGGCTTCCATAAACTTTGGTTGCCAGTCAACGCTTGTTGTAGGAATATACAGATGACCCCAATCTAATATAGACGTTCTTTAAAGCCTATTCGAGTTTTGTCTGACCAAAACTAAGCAATTTCTTTGTATAATACTCGCTTGTGATTTTAATAGGCCAGATATAGACTAGGAAAGCGTGATGCCCAAAGGGAACTGCGAACATTCGTGGCTTCTTGTTGATCTTATTTTTAGCAACAATTAAAGCCATGTACTCAAACGTCCCACGCGCAATTCAAACGTTAGCGAGTCACTACTTGATATTGTAATCTTATCTGAGACCCTTACCAGAAGTATACTTGACCGCAGAAGGCATATCTGACCAGGCACTAGTTGTCTGCCTCCTCTCTGCTTCGCGGTATATGTACAGAGAAACCAGATAGAAACGCTCTTGTGATTTCACTCGAGCAAATTATATCGATATTCTTGATTTCTTGGAAGAGGCCCTCGATAGATTTCTTTGGTTCTCCGAGATGAACGGGGACTCGTTAGATAAGCTTTGGCTTTTTTTCAAACAAGTCTTTCTTACAGCAGCGAAGTGGTTAGTTGGGCTGGTTGGTTCATAGTCTTTAAAAAGTAATAGCAAAGAGAGAGTTTAAATATAATGCAGTGATGGAAGTGCTGCGCCATTTGCTCCAATTAAATTGCGCCGTGAGCGAAAGTCTGCTACATCTTGCGCCAAGGTGCCATTTTGGCTAAGAATTGCGCCACACCTGCGCCGAGATGGGGAAAACAAAAAAAAAATTATGTGTTTTTTCATTGGTTGACCCTAATATTCAAAGAAGTGGAAAGAAATAAAAATGATAGAAATATGTATTTCACAGCGTCTCTACTCACCATATACGTTGTTTCATCTTAGGTCAGAGCATAGTCGAAGGCTCGAACACATACAACACGAACACACATAGTAAAAGCGCAAGTCACGGGACATTCGCTGCATTTGATTGGTTTAATAGATGAAAGAACAATTACAGGAAGATGGTCGAATGTCTCAATGTCGCGCTTTGGCGTTCTTTGGTTGATCCCATTGGCTCGTAGTGTCGGCTGCGCTTTAACTTAAGGTGAAACGAAGTTTTAACATTGCCCGTCCACCGCGCTGGCCGGTTGATGCACTGGCCGCTTGATCACCGACATCCTTTAAACTTTTAGACAACGTCGGCGATGTGAGGAGCCAAAAGCCAAAAGCCAAAAGTGGCGACGCCAAAAGCCAAAAGTGGCGACAAAACATTGCAAAATAGTAGGATAGCGGCTACTGCGGTAAAGCAGAACCAGGCTCTTGAACTCCTGGTGAGAGCACTTGATTACCTCTGCCGTATGCTTCCGTGGCACCTCTCACCAGCCCACGCACGTCGAGCATCACCGCCTTGCACCGGAGTGCTAGGAGTAGCGGCTGACATGGGTGAGCTTCTGGTTTAGCACGACATACCTGTAAATTACGCTCAGTATGTCTACATTCTTTGGTTTCGATTATATGATCTCGTTTTTAAATGCTGCTTCGAGAAAGGAAGAGAAAGAAATATGCGGTGCTGTATTTGAATAAATGTAAGCGCAAGAGTAGGTTTTCAAAATATTTGTGGGTGGTTGTTTTTCCCAGTTTATAATATTCAAGTCTTGAGTTTGGTAACGATAGAATTTGGTAGGTGCATTTTACTGATAGACGTGTTAGCGATTATGTTGGTTTTTGGTGGCAAATCAAAGCGAATTGTTGTGTGTATGTTTATACCGCCTGAAGTTAATTGCGTCAGGGGGCGTCTGGTGTCTCAGCTGTAGATGAGCAATTTAGCCAGTGCGGTGCAACCGCTAGCCTGGGGGTCTTTAACGTGCACCACGCAGTAGTGACATTGGTGGCATTTTACAGAAATTATGCAAACAGGATAAATAAATTATCTGGTGTAAAAGTGGGAGGAGAGGGAGGCTTTATCCAACTGAAGTATGATTCATTTCTCATCAATTTGTTTAGTACCCATTGTAGATGGAACCTACTCTCACCAGAGCCTTATTTCTAAAAAGAAAGGTCTGTGTACCTTTTGCGCCCTACTTGTTATTATTACAAAGGGTAACGAATAATATGCTCCAGTATCAAGGAGAAACCCTCAGTCATTATCAAATATAAACTCATTCAGCGATGCAATAAAAAAAAAAGATTGTTTTCAAGTGAAATTCTAACAGATTTTGGCATCTGCTCCAAAAGTGACAGTGGCTGCTCCAAACGAATATTTTGCGTGCTACAGAACCTGCTCCAAAACGTCAAATGCCGCTTCCATCACTGATAATGGACAAGCAGTGCATCGACACGGAGATAAATGACACGTTGTTGCGGGCCTATTATATGCCTTTTTGCTTTTTGTTTTTCTTTCGGATAAACAAAAGTGGCGAGTGTGCCTTGAGTTCATTCACTTCTTCGTCCTTGTCTGTACTTTCGGCGCTATTACTTTTTAAAGTCTTTTTTTACATGTGTCGAAAAGTTCGTCCCTGAGAGATCAGTCAAAAGAAAGAAACACAGTCCGTGGGTGACGAGTGAAATCTTACATCTAAAAGAAAAGATAAATCGAGTAAAAAGATACAAACCAAGTTTACATATTTTGCTTAACTCTTCGACATTTATTGCGCGCCTTGGTGCGCATATCCATATAAAATAATTCAATATCAAAATGTACAACTTCCTCAAAGAACGTTCAACAACGTTTTTGGGCGCATTTCACAAACAAAAAGTATAACAATTAAAGATCTTACTTATAACAGGCAGCCGCTTGTAGGCGAACAGTGCATAGCTAGAGAGTTTAACCCTTTGCCTACCGCAAATATTTTGAAAAAAACGATTTGAAAATACCGATTTTTTTATGTGCCCTATATATTTAATATGCAATACAAAGGTCAAAAACAAATGCCAAAAATTTATTAAAGAGAGATCTTTGAACACACTGCAAAAGAAAAGGGGACTAAAGTTCGGCTTCACTGCATTACCGCAGACAGTTCACATCATCGTCCACATGGACGTTCAGGCAGGGTGTAGCGGTACTGCAGACAGTTCACATCACCCTGCACGCAAAGTGTACGGAAAACGTGGAGGGACAGGAGAGAATTTTTACGTTGATCCTAGTCCAATGCCGACACGCCGACACGATGTCCTCATCGAAATAGAAGTCGTCTGAGCTAAAATTCAATAACTCAGTTGCATCGCTCTTGCTGTCCGATGAAAGATTCATTTCCTCGTCTTCCGAATCTGAGGAGACGTCACAATATCTTCGTTTTTGCCCCAATTTTGATGCAAGATCGTCACTACGAACGCAGCGACCAGAAGATGTTGCCGCCATTTTTAAATCCCCTGTTGCCTGCGTTGGAACAATTTTCCACCAAATTCAGAAATTTACCAGGTCTTTTATTTTTCGTGAAGCGCCATCTATCTACGTCAAAGCTCACTAGAAACACGTGGACTAGCCCAGTTCGTCCATGGTTGCCTATTGGAGCCCGAATCAACGTGGACGAGCCCAGCTCGTCTTCGGGAGGAGTGGTACAAACAGTGTGGACGAACCCAGGTCGTCCATGTTAGGGAAAGGGTTAATAATTTCCTTCCATCTGTGTACGCTATTGATAACTCGTCTTCACTTCATTCACTTATGACAATCGCAGGATCAGTGACTTAGTAGTCTTTCCCTTGACAGCCTTCTACGGACAGACATTAGAAAGTCGTGTAGCCAGGACGGACTTCCTAACGCTTTCTTAAAAAGGTATCGCAAATGGTGTTCTAAGTTTCTTTACGCGATTTACTCTTGCAGTTTAAAAATGGGGAAGGTGCCACAAGATTGGAAAGTTGCCAAAGCAGTGCCTATATATAAGAGTGAAGAGAAAAGGAGTGTTTGCAATTATCAACCAGTGTCGCTGTTGAGTACATGTAGTACTCAACAACGACACTTCTTGAACATTTAATTTTGAAGCGCATCATAACTTTTCTAGAATCTACAGCGTTTCTAATAAATAAACAACACGGGTTCCGTAGAGATTGCTCGATAGTGACACAACTTCTCCACACGGTTCAAAATGTTTGCTACAGTAATTGATAATAATGGTCAAGTCGATGCTGTTTTCTTAGATTTCGCAAAGGCGTTCGACTGGATTTCGCATCGCATCTTATTGCATAAGCTAAAGAAGGTATTAGGTAATGATTGCCTTCTGAGATGGTTAGACTCTTACCTTACCAACCGCAAACAGTTCGTGACGTGGGAAAAGCAGGATCCATTGAATGACCCGTTCTATCGGGAGCAACCCATTGCAAAGCCCGTTACTCTGACCATTCTTCTTTTTAGGGGCGAAGCTCCTTAGGGTCTAGCCTTGACCGTCCGTCCGTCCGTATTCGAACCTGTGCGGGGAGACCCCAATGGATTTCTAGTCCAGCGCCTTAACCACTCGGTCACGACTGCGGGACGAGTAGGGGGCTCTGAGATGTGGTAGTAACTCAAGAGCTGCAGGATGTCATGGATGAAACGTTGCATGTAGCCGCTCAACGTCTATACAGGAGAGGGCGCTGCGGTCAAATGCGTATATAATCGCGTTAAACTTTGCATGCATGGCTCTGCATTTCACCGACCATAAAACAGCAATAATGAAGTCGAAACGCAACCCGGAACTCAGCACTACCTATGAGCAATAAAAACAAAAAATCAGCATCATCAGCACTACCTATGAGCAATAAAATCAGTATCATCAGCACCACCAGAGCTTCGCCCCAATCAACATCATTCACCACGTGGAGATGCGGTCCATTTTTTCTTTTCTTTTTTATCGATGATTTGATGGTAGCCAAACCCTCGCAGTGTCGAATTTTCGCAGATGACTATACTGCTTTCCAAAATAGCTTGCGTTTCTTATCAAAAATGTTTAGATGATAGCCTTCAAATTGTATTCTTGTGGTGTCAAAAGTGGCAAATGAACTTGAACGTTATGAAATACGTACAAATGACAACGCTAAAGATGGTACATTTTTTCCCCTACACTATCAACTCCACTGATTTAGCAATAATCAGCGAGTACAAGCATCTAGGTGTTGCAATTGTTTCTTACAAGCTGGACTTCTCACATTGGGCAAGTTATTGCAAAGAGCCTCGAAAACTGTGATCGCTGCGAAGGACCATCATACACTGCACCCCTGAAACGAAGCTAATGGCGTATGAATCTCGAATCCGTTATTCACTGGGATATGCTGACATCTTATGGAACCCTCCTTCACAATCGTATATATCGACCATTTGGAGGGTTCAAAGAAGAATCCGTTAGGTTCATTTATAATTCGTATAGAAAATAACCACGTTTTCACCGTTTATATGTTGCGTCTGGACTGCCTGAGGTTTCATGTCGAAGGAAAGTAATTCATTTCAATTTTTACATTGCATAATACATAACAAAACTTGTTCACATTTTGATGTCTGTCTCCGTGACACAAGACCGAAGCATGAGAAACTGATTCGTGAGTTTCGTCGCAGAAAATACGTTTTAAAATATTCTTCCTTTTTTTTTTTGCGTGGAACGAGTTGCAGCGCAGCGTGGCGGGAGGTTTTTCTCTTTTGACTACATTTTCTAGTGCAATTAATGAACTTTTCTTCACTAAAATGGGCTGCAAAGATTAAACTGCTTACTCGTATTACTGGATGTTTATGTGTATCGCGTGAGCTATGCTGACACTTTTTTATTGTTCTGCCTACCCCATGCCGTGGTCTTCAAAAGTTGGCAGGCGGTATCTTCGAAATAAATAAATAAGTTATCACCAGCGCGCCTGCACACTCACTGTTATTTAGGGAACTCATGTAATGGGCGCCGCCATGTAAATATGGTGCAAACAACGGCGTTGTATGGCATTGTGACATCGCGCTTGTTTACCCCATATTTACGTGGCGGCGCCCAGTAGCTGAGTTTCCTCAATAACAGTGAGCGTGCAGGCGAGCTAGTGATAATTAATCACAATGTAACACCTGACACTGTGGTGAATAGAAAATATTAAAAGAAATACCTAAAGTAAAAAAAAAAAACACTAGGAGAGCGCCGAGAGACTGAGGGGACGCTTTCTGGCTACTCTTACTTTAGTCACACTTCGCCTCATGTGTGGAGAATACCGCCGCCCCCTCCTGCCCATTATAACTTTCTTGATAAAGTATCTGCAGGATACAGCTGTCACTGTCGTGCTCTTCGTGACGCAGTCAGCCAGAATGACGCAATTAACTCTCCCAAAAAACGACCTCAGTGACCAAAGCCCGAAGCTTCGGTGCCCACTCTTGCGACTCGCGTTTCATTTCAGGTTTGAAATACAGCATGCATAAAGAGACGCTTTGATGTGCATGGGCGCAGCCATAACCGACCGTCATTTTTTTTTTATTCCTTCGCTTTTATTTTATTACGGTAACGAGACAAAGTCTTCACAGACACTGCCGTCTTCTTATCTCCAGAGCAGGCTTCTATGCAAGCTCATCAATGCCCACTTCAGTGGCTGGATATATCTGTGAGAAATGACAATGGAGGCTATAATCTGGCACGTGTGCAAAGCGTCTATATCGTAAATTGCGATAATTAATGGAATAAAACCACCATTCAGGTCATTATCACGTGACGAAATTGCCTGGTTCCACGAATTTGCAGCAAAGAAAGAATAACACGCTGCTTCCCGAAGGTGAACGTCGCCATTTTTAGTGTCTGAAACCTCGGTGAGACATAAAATCACTGCATCCTGGGAACGTATCGCCAAGCTCCCCACATGGTCGCCATTTTGGTTTACAAAATGAACAGTTTCTTCTTGACTTCTTCACTTTGAGTGATCCGGTCCGAATTCCCGGTGACAGGTTGCTTTATAAAGATATTTCGCGTATGCCGAGATATTGTTATCAGTACACCGGCGAAATAATCACATATCTTCGCACCGCCACCACATTTGGCGCCGGTGCTTGACGACCCTAAAGTACTTTTTCTGTCTTGAAATACGCAGTCGAAACAATATAATTGTGAGATGTCTGTATAGATAGGCATGATTGATAAGTTGATTGTGTACGCAGTGCCAAGGACGCTTATATTGGCGAGGAACGCTTCCAGTACGATGACGCTTCATAGCGGCGCATCTGGTTCAGAACAACCCTTTTAAACCACCGAAGATGAAAAAAAAACAACGAAAATTGCCCTGTAACCGCGTCACTGTCTGAAACGTTCTTGAGATGTGCCTCCAGGCGTCTCCACTCCCCTCCACCCTGTGCGGAGAGCAAGTTTGTCTGCTTCTTGCACGGAGGTTGCAATGATGTCACAACGCCGAGCTCTTATTGGCTGGTTGAAACAAAAATCCTGGGTAGACCTCAAGGCATCTAGGATCGAGGTCTACCCACCATCCTTTCAATCAAAGTCAATCAAAGCTCGGCGTTGTTCTGACGTCCCAACGATCCCTTCGCAAAAAGCAGACGACTTGCTCTCCGTATAAACACCTCTCCACCCCATTGATTTTCCCCGTCGTGTCGGCCTGCGTCATCAGGGTATGGAGAATGACGGGCCGCGTCCGGTCGCGTTTCGATTTCCCCGCTAAATTTAGCGGGTAAACTTGATTCATGTGTAGGTCACATGACGTCAATTTTCCCGCTAAATCAAGCAGGGAAACTAAATTTGTGTATAGGTCATGTGATGTGAAGTCATGCGACATCATTTTCTCCGCTCAATTTAGCGGGGAGTCTGAATTGCCTTTGAGGTCACGTGACGTCAATTTTTCCGCTAACTGAAGCGGGGAAACTGGGTTTGTGTATAGGTCATGTGATGTGAAGTCATGCGACATCATTTTCTCCGCTAAGTTTAGCGGCGAGACTGAATTGGCGTTGAGGTCACGTGACGTCAATTTTCCCGCTAAATGAAGCGGGGAAACTGGGTTTGTGTATAGCAGGGCTGGGCAGAGATACTCTAAAAAGTATTGCGGACGACGAATACTGAGATACTGAGATACATCTGCCTTTCATGTAACGGAATATCCCTGAGATAGTTCCGCGAAAACGTCAAAGAAGTGTTCCGGAATCCAGGTACAGATCCATACAAAAGAAATTAATTTCTACCGGAACGACGGTAGATGCGGAGGGTGCATGCAGTTCGTGGCGAATGCGATTCGTAGTGCTTGTATTCCTTTTTTTATGTCAGTTCCTACCTCAAACTCTTAACTTATTAGCCACCACCATCCCGAATGCTGCTCAAACAATTGTCGCCTACAGTGATTCCTGGTACTAAATAAAGACCAACGACTGCTTACCATGATTAAGAAAGGGCGTCTGCCCGAAATGAACCGTTTTGCCATGAGAGTGTGTCCCAATTTAAGACGACCCTTCACGGCAAAAAAAAAAAAAAAAAAAGGATTCTGCGAGAAGTTTATTCTGCTATTCTTGCAAGTGACCGTTCTTCGAATCTTCTTTGTATTGCTTTTTTTTTTCTTAAATTTTGATGACTGATCTACCAGACAGCTAGGCTTCCCCCGTATAAAGGGGTAACACGTCGGGTGCATATTACAAAGTCTGGTCTCCCTTTCCCCGAAGAAATAGTTTTCAGCTTATCATAGAAAATCGGCAGCTAATTTTTGACAACAAGAAATTCAGCAATACCTAAGCCTGGTCGGGTACTGCGATACAAGCGATACATCGCAAATGTATTTCACTACTAAAATACAGATACATTTTAGGAAGCAACTCGATACAGAGGTACAGATACTCGAAAATATCATTAAAATACTATCGCGATGCATTTGTATCGCGACACTGCCCCACCCTGGTGCATAGGTCCCGTGCCACGAAGTCATGTGACGCCATTTTTTTCCTTCAAATTTAGCGGGGAAACTGAATTGGTGTTGAGGTCACGTGACGTCAATGTTTCCCGCTCAATCTAGCGAGGAAACTGAAGTCATGTGACGTCACAGGCCACGGCTTCACGAAATCCGGAGCAGCTAGCCAAAGAACGTCTCACGCTAAAAAAAAAAAAAAAAAAAAAAAAAAAAGGAAAAAAAAACGATTTCAAAGTCGCTGCTGTCACTGCACTGATTCTCGACAAAATGCATTAGCATTGAGCGCAGGGGTTTCGACTCGGTGAAGGACGGGAATTTCAAGCTCCCAACAGCCCGCACACTGTTGTGTTCCGAGAGCTGGTCTGTCGTCCTGGGCGTCGGCGGTTTCCGATGCAGCGAGCCACCACAGCTTCCTCCCTCTCCCCGCTTCCGCGACGAGTCAGTTGGAAGCGTGCAAGAATGCCGGACGACCCCACTTCGACCCCTCCTCTTCTTCTCACCACAACTTCTACCTACCCGCTATGTATACCCCACTCCCCCTTCCCCCAAGAGCCCGTGACGATTTTGCCCTGAGCAAGTACACGATTAATAATAATAATAATCTTTATTTGGACTCCTTGATCGCGGGTGGAGGGGCAAAAGGTAAACTAATTTTACCTGGCGAGGCCCCACCACCCTGTGCATAGCTCAGCAGCATACAGCAGTAAACGCAAAGAAAACTATGGAGTCAATATCGTGTCAACAAAACAATATTCTTATGCAAAAGAAAATGCAAAAAAACTGTAATAATAAAATTACACACATATAAATAATAATATACATGATAAGGGCACTTCATAGAATTGACAGTAATAAATTGCTAGGAATTTGTCACTTACAAAGCAAAGTATCGGTTAACAAGGATAAATACAGAAAACAAAAAAAACTGATAATCAGCCCCATAAATGGACAGAAAATGATTAAATAAACAGTTTCACAACACTATTCATAAAATGGCAGGAGATAACGTTTCATATTTTTCTTGGAGGTGAAAAGTGAAGTAGAACTTTTTATTAACTCAATGATATCGGGGTGGTTGTTTAGGAGCTCGGGTATTTTGTAAGTTATTGCTTGGGAACCGTAATTGGTTCGTATTTTTGGTTTCATGTAGATTTTGTTTCTCAGATTTTATGGCGTTGTCTTCGGGTAGTAGATCTTACTAAATATATTTTAACCTTTGTTGTTGTCACTATATATATATATATACATTACAAGTTTAAGGATAAAGAGGCTTTCAATGTCCAAAAGTCGGTGCTTTGCAAAATAAGGAGCTGTATGATCTGTATAACCCAGGTTCTCGATACAACGAACTTCTTTCTTTTGTACACCAAGTATCCTAGTCAAACTAGAGTTTGTAGTGACTGCCCAGACTAATAAACAATAATGAAGATGGCATTGTACTAGAGTGTAGTAGAGCTGACGCTTAAGCCAACAAGGAAGGATTTCTTTGAGTTTGTATAAGACGCTAATAGATTGAGATATTTTCGAGCGAACATGATCGATGTGACGCGACCAGCTTAGTGTTTCTTCAAACCAGACGCCCAAGAATTTAAGGGAGGACACTCGTTCCGATTCCAAGTTTTTAAAAGTTATTTTTAGATTAAGATTACTACGAAGTTGCTTATGACCCGATTTAAAAATAATATATTTCGTTTTGTTGACATTCATTTCTATTTGATTGGAGTCTAGCCAGAGCGCTAGTTCATGAGGCCACATATTTGACAAATCTTCTATCACACTTAGATCCTTATCAGTAAAAAATACGTTGGTATCACCTGCATATAGGATTATGTCGGGAGTGCCAGGTAGGTTCACTATATCATTTATATATAATAGAAAAAGCAATGG
Source organism: Ixodes persulcatus (assembly GCA_013358835.2). Taxonomy (NCBI): domain Eukaryota; kingdom Metazoa; phylum Arthropoda; class Arachnida; order Ixodida; family Ixodidae; genus Ixodes; species Ixodes persulcatus. The sequence continues at coordinate 12,163 of JABSTQ010004890.1, read as the reverse complement.
TCCGAGGATTGACCCCTGGGGTACACCATAATTTATTTTTCTTGGTTCAGATTTGAATCCATTAATTTTTACGTATTGCGATCTGTTCGATAAATAGCTGCAAATTAAATCTCAAGCTGTGCCCCTTATACCATAATGCATCCGTTTGTTTATAACTATCTCGTGTTTAATTGAGTTGCTGAAGTCTAAGAAAATTCCCACGGTGTATAGCTGACTTTCAATAATATTGACCAGTTTATCTTTAATATATAATAGAGCCTTTTCTGTTGATTTATTTTTCTGAAGGCCATACTCTACCTTCACTATTATTTGCCTTTCTTCGAGACATTTAGAAAGCCTAACATTAATTACTTGTTCCAGGATTTTAGAAAATAGTGGGAGTACTGAAATTGGCCTGTAGTTGTTTATATTGTTGCGCAGGCCACCTCTATGTATAACACACACTCTCGCAAGTTTCATTTTTTGTGGAAATGTACCAGTTGATAAAGCAGTGTAGCAAATATGTGTCAGTGGAAGACTGATAAGATGAAAAACTGCTTTTATCGGTACTGCCTTGATATCGTCTACATCAGCTGCTGCGTTATTTTTTAAGTTCAAAATAATCTGTATTATCTCTGTTTCTGTCGAAGGGCAAAGAAACACTGAGTTCGCATTTTGAACTGGTGAAAGGTATCGATCAAAATTACTGCTCAATGTACGTGATGAGGCACCAGCATCTAAGAAATGTATGTTAAATTTGTTGGCCAAGAACATGTTTGAATATAAATCACCATCAATTATTAGTTCATTAGGTAACGCATCGTAGGTCCGAGAAATAATACTTTTTAGGTTGTTCCATATTTGCTGCGGGTCGTTATAAACTGACGCAAATTTATTCTCACAGTACCGCTTGCGTGCTTTTTTAATATCTGCATTCAGCTTATTTCTAGTCTTTTTATATTCCTGTAATATCGCTTCATCTGTCGTTTTGATAAAACTATCATAAAGTTCATTTCGATAGTTCATTCCTTTGTACTCCTCTTCACCTTGCTATTTCCTCAACGTTGAAGACGGAGGACCGCACTCGAGACTCGTCAAGGTAGAAGATTCTCCTCGCCATGGGGGAGGAGGAAAGAGGAAACGGTGGACAGGGTAGTACGGGCGGGGGTGCAGAGGAGGAAGAGAGGGAAATGTGGAAAGAGCGAACTGGTCGTCGGTTTATAGAAACGACTAGAGATTCTTTCCCTTTTGTAAGAGGGGAAAGTGGTCGTAACGAGCGAACGACCAACGGAGCGAAAGAGGACTGTGGGAACCGAGGAAATGCGCTGCTGCTTCACCAAATCAGCCCAGTCTATACCAAGCCACGATCGTCCAAACGAAAGACGCTTGCATGTATCAGGGCAATAGGGTGTTTTCACATGACGTCAATCCGCCATCTTGTTTGTTAGTTTTCTTTTTTAGAGCGCAGCTCTTAGGCGCCCGTTTCCGGCTTGAGCGGCGTCGGCGTCGCCGTCGGCGTAACCGCGCGGTGCATTATGGAACGCTTGACGTCACTGATGACGTCATCCGTATCGTCATCGTCACTGATGACGTCATCGGCATCGGCATCGTCACTGATGACGTCATCAGTAACGTCATTGATGACGTCATCGGCATTCCCATCGTCATCGTCACTGATGACGTTACTGATGACGTCATTATCACGTGACGTCTAGGGGTCACGAGACCCCGTGAGGTCACTTGACCCCGGTGACGTCACATGACCCCTGTGAGGTCACGTGACCCTCGTGAGGCGACGGCGACGCCGCTCGGAGGGAGGAGTAGCAGACAGGATGAGGACGTGACGAGGAGGGAGGAGGGGTATACCTTCCCCTCAGTACCCTTCTCTCCTCCTCAAGAGCTGCGCTCTAATTCGGCGTTACAGGAAGTTGTAAACGGCTTTCATTTTTAGAGCGCAGCTCTTAGGCGCCCGTTTTCCTCTTGAGTGGCGTCGCCGTCGCCGTCGCCGTCGGCGTAACCGCGCGGTGCATTATGGGTAACTTTCCCCGCAAAATTTAGCGGGAAAATTTCCCCGCTAAATCTGGCGGAAAAATTTCCCCGCTAAATTTAGCGGAAAAAATTTCCCCGCTAAATCTAGCGGAAAAAACTTCCCCGCTAAATCTAGAGGAAACAATTTCCCCACTAAATCTAGTGGAAAAATTTCCCCGCTAAATCTAGCGGAAAAATTTCCCCGCTAAAGTTAGCGGAAAATTTTCCCCTAAATGCGAGGCGAGCAGGAGAGGAAGAGGGGCGTAGCCTCCTCTCCGTACCTTCCGCTCCTCCTCCTCAAGAGCTGCGCTGTAATTCGGCGTAACAGGGAGTTGTAAACGGCTTTTTTTTCAAACAAAATTACTAATTTGAAGGATTATATCGCAACCTCTTTAGGAGATGTCAGCCTTGTAAGACTTATACCCGTGCCACACGGGCAACTCGAATGCCATTTACAACAAATGACATTTGAGCGGACGGCCAATCAGCGCGCGACACTCCGGGCGTGGTGCATTCTACGCGCGACAGATTGCGAGCTGATTCGCCGATCACACAAATGTCATTCGTTGTAAATGGCATTCGAGTTGCCCGTGTGGCACGGGTATTACAAGCTTCTATGCTGTACGCATATGAGGGGTCATGAAAATCCTTGGAATGCCGCTCGCCATCAGCACACGCCAGACAGTTCACAGCAACAAAATGGTGGACGAGATTGCGTCAGTAATACACCCTATAAATGCTTACGCATTTAAAATTACCGAAATGGCAATTACCATGACAACAAAGAGATCAGCCAATCGCCTTGCGAGGTGTGTGCCGTCTGTATGCTGGTATCTGTCCGTACCTTACTCAGGCACAGGTTTGCCAGATACTTGCAGAACAACCAAACAAATATGTGTGAGATAAAGCCCAAAAATAGCCTAATGTCGGGCTATAAAAATAGCCCAAATAGCCAAAACATAAAACTTCATACGAGGTATTTGAAACCATTCTTTGGGTCACTAGTGACATAATACATGCATTGACAAAAGAATGCAAGAAGGCCGAACATCGCTAGTTTCCAGAACCAACGGCGAGCGTTTGCTCCATTGGCGACGAGATCAGAGCCAGGACGAGATCCGACATGTTTCAGTGACGCCACCTCGCGGACGCTTTCCTTTGACGTAGCAAGTGACTCGAGCAGGCGACGCGCCAAGTAATCGCACGGAGTGCTTATGTTAGTTCTCTTCTATGTCAATTGGTAACCCTAAAACGGCCGATGCAACGATTTTAGTACTTTGCGCAAACACCGCTTTGAATGGATCCCGGACGGTAATGACCTGTGAAACACCCGTTCGTTTTTCACCATACGCAATCTAGGTCGCAGAAAAATTAAAGAAAAACCAGCAGCCTTAACCCCTTCAACTCGAAGTCAGAACAAGGGGCCACGTGATCTGGAGCCGATTATACGCCGCCTATGGCTGCGTTTACATGGATGCGACCGCTGCGCATCGAATCGAGATTTGACTATTTTGATTGGTACCAGATAGGCAGAAGAGGAAGAAGTAGGAAGACAGGCTGCGTGCGATTGGTCCCTGCTCGATTCGATGCGCTACGATCGCATTCATGGCTGCGTTTACATGGATGCGACCGCTGCGCATCGAATCGAGATTTGACTATTTTGATTGGTACCAGATAGGTAGAAGAGGAAGAAGTAGGAAGACAGGCTGCGTGCGATTGGTCCCTGCTCGATTCGATGCGCTACGATCGCATTCACGGCTGCGTTTACATGGATGCGACCGCTGCGCATCAAATCGAGATTTGACTATTTTGATTGGTACCAGATAGGTAGAAGAGGAAGAAGTAGGAAGACAGGCTGCGTGCGATTGGTCCCTGCTCGATTCGATGCGCTACGATCGCATTCACGGCTGCGTTTACATGGATGCGACCGCTGCGCATCGAATCGAGATTTGACTATTTTGATTGGTACCAGATAGGTAGAAGAGGAAGAAGTAGGAAGACAGGCTGCGTGCGATTGGTCCCTGCTCGATTCGATGCGCTACGATCGCATTCACGGCTGCGTTTACATGGATGCGACCGCTGCGCATCAAATCGAGATTTGACTATTTTGATTGGTACCAGATAGGTAGAAGAGGAAGAAGTAGGAAGACAGGCTGCGTGCGATTGGTCCCTGCTCGATTCGATGCGCTACGATCGCATTCACGGCTGCGTTTACATGGATGCGACCGCTGCGCATCAAATCGAGATTTGACTATTTTGATTGGTACCAGATAGGTAGAAGAGGAAGAAGTAGGAAGACAGGCTGCGTGCGATTGGTCCCTGCTCGATTCGATGCGCTACGATCGCATTCACGGCTGCGTTTACATGGATGCGACCGCTGCGCATCGAATCGAGATTTGACTATTTTGATTGGTACCAGATAGGTAGAAGAGGAAGTAGTAGGAAGACAGGCTGCGTGCGATTGGTCCCTGCTCGATTCGATGCACTACGATCGCATTCACGGCTGCGTTTACATGAACGCGGCCGCTGCTCATCGAATCGAGATTTGACTATTTTGATTGGTACCAGATAGGTAGAAGAGGAAGAAGTAGGAAGACAGGCTGCGTGCGATTTGTCCCTGCTCGATTCGATGCGCAACGATCGCATTCACGGCTGCGTTTACATGGATGCGACCGCTGCGCATCGAATCGAGATTTGACTATTTTGATTGGTACCAGATAGCTAGAAGAGGAAGAAGTAGGAAGACAGGCTGCGTGCGATTGGTCCCTGCTCGATTCGATGCGCAACGATCGCATTCACGGCTGCGTTTACATGGATGCGACCGCTGCGCATCGAATCGAGATTTGACTATTTTGATTGGTACCAGATAGGTAGAAGAGGAAGAAGTAGGAAGACAGGCTGCGTGCGATTGGTCCCTGCTCGATTCGATGCGCTACGATCGCATTCACGGCTGCGTTTACATGGATGCGACCGCTGCGCATCGAATCGAGATTTGACTATTTTGATTGGTACCAGATAGGTAGAAGAGGAAGAAGTAGGAAGACAGGCTGCGTGCGATTGGTCCCTGCTCGATTCGATGCGCTACGATCGCATTCACGGCTGCGTTTACATGGATGCGACCGCTGCGCATCGAATCGAGATTTGACTATTTTGATTGGTACCAGATAGGTAGAAGAGGAAGAAGTAGGAAGACAGGCTGCGTGCGATTGGTCCCTGCTCGATTCGATGCGCTACGATCGCATTCATGTAAACGTAGCCTATGTTGATCATAGCCACCCGCTGGGCGCACAGAACACGCGCTAAGTTCCAGACATTGTTATGGGTCGGCTATTGTCGTCATTGCAGCGATAGCACACGGGTCACTACCCGAATGCATCTCGAGCTATCAATTTTCACGAGCCCAAATCGAGTACGTACGCAATGCTCGGGTCCAATTTATGAGCCGCATTCAAATGTCTTAACTGGAGGATACTGCGATCCCTTAGTTACGTCATCAAGTTTCGCGAAGGAGAGATTGTATGAAAACGCTCGCTTTTGTCCTTGAAATTACACAGCAACAAAGGAGTTGCTTGGCCTGTGGCGTTTCCGGCGAGTATCTTTGAGTCCCACTAGTACCAGTAAGCTCGTGTAAAGTGAAAAACATTCCAACTAAATATTGTTGCACCGCCCCTTCAATTTATTTTTAAAATCGTGTAGAATAAGTTTAAAATTGTTTTTTTACGGATATATACTACAGTAGACTCCCGTTAAGGCGAACTCGCTTAAGCGGAATTCTCGGATATGCCGAACAAAGTAAGAACATTTGGTTGGTTTCCCATAGACGCAATGCCAAAAAAAAAAAATCGTTTAACACAAACCGCTTTGCGCGCGCATTTTGGTTAACTCCAACTTTTATAGGTCCCCTTCGCGATGGCACTGCACCGACGGCGACGCCGAGCATTGCGCCGGCCGAGGTGTATGTCAGATCTACCGTAAAAACCCGCATATAATACGAGGTGTTTGTGTTTTGTTGTTTTTTTTTTTTTCTTCAAATTTTCAACTTCGATTAGGCGCGATCTAACGCTGTTTGATGTAGTTTCGGTTTCGAAGCAATATGGCGCTCAAAATAGCTATCATCATCATTAAAATCTCAATGTCCGAGGCGCCACCCTTCGTACACAGTCGGGCGGGCGGTCGGGCTCGGCAATGGCGTTGGCGCTAAAAAAGTCATCGGTCGCCTACAAAAGCAAAGTTTTTTTGATTGCGGAAGACATCGGTAAGAGTGCTGCCGGACGACAATTCGCCGTAAATGAGGGCAGCATCCACGGATGGAGACGACAAAAGCAAGCTCTGTTCGCGTGCAACGGAACGAAAGAAGCTTTAGGAGCCCAAAGAATGGCGTGTTCGCCGACGTCGAGGCAAGTCTTGGCGACTTTGTAAAAGAGCAACGTGAACGGCACCTCGCCGTAACTTGGTAAAAGAGTAGCGTGAACGGAATCTCGCCGTAAGCATCGAGCTGCTGCATGAGAACTTTGGCGAGCCGACATTGGGTTACTCGCTTTATGCGCCGCGCCGGGTTTTCACTGCGTTGGCGCACGCTCGTCGCTCGCTCTTTCAAGAAGTGCGGGATTTCAAGTGCGCTCGACGGCGCTGAAGACTACTGCCTTTGGGAGGAGGCGTCGGACAAGGAGTCTGATGGACGTGATGAGAGAGATCAAGGTTCAATTATGACATGTGGGCCATGTATTCTCAGGAACATGGGCCACATGTCGTCTTTCATCGCTAGACACCACTTTGCAGAGAAGGAAACAGTCAAAAATCACCGTATGGATCGGTTCCCCCAGCAGTGGTGTGTAAAACATTATTTTTCTTCTCATTTTGGCATGGTGAGCAAAATAAATGTCCCTTTTTAAGTATCTCTTCATTGTAGGCTTTTTAATTCTGTGTTTATTGGTCAACAGCAATTTAGACATGCCCAGCATGATAATTAGGGCACTTCTGTTAAGGCGAACATCTGATAAGTCGAACAAATTTTCAGGGTCCCTTCGTGTTCGTCTTAAAGGGAGTCTACTGCATTTGTAAACACTTTTAAAAGATACTATCTTTAAATTCTTCAGAAACAATCCTGTGCTTGGCATGACAGCTTGCACGGCGTGAGTCACGGCGTCTCTCACTCTTTTCCTGTTAAACCTGCAAAAACTACTATAAAAAAATTGTTTTGCCGTCATTCGAGTGTAGGACGTGCTGGCTGTGCACGCACGCCCTGTTGTGTTGCGTGGTGCAGCAAACGGTTTGGCTAATATGGAGCTTGCCGCTATGAACTCTTCCGCCCTGATTCGAGAATTGCTAGCGAGTATTCGTACGATACTGTGCACACCATGCCTAAATTTTCTTTTTTTTATGTTCCTTTTTATTCGGAATGTGTGGCAAATGAGCAGTGTTGGAAGTAACGCGTTACAAGTAACGATCGACGGTATTGGTAACGCGTTAGTTTTTTTAGTAACATACTAACGTACTCGTTAGAATCCCCAATGAGTAACGAGTAAATTAATGTCGTTATTATTTTACGGTATCTGCTATCAAATAACGTTACCCGTACTCGTTACTTTTGAATAAAAATGGGTGCATGATAGTTTGAAAGAAAAATAATTTTTATTCTGCGCACTACAAAAAGTGGAAAAGAAACCCCAACAAAGCTATGTATAAACGGCCTCATTTCAAACTCCCTTGAAAGACACTTTCAACGTTCTCACGAACGGGCCCAAAAGACGCGAGATTATCGCTTTGCGGAATCCCTACGCATCCTTGGTGCAGTCTTTGTATCGAAGCTACTAAGACCACCGTCGCCGTGCCCTGAACTAGGAGCCGTCTCGCTGGAAAGAGACATCCGCTCTGAAGGCAACAGTCTGCCGCCGCTCGAAGGATTCTGCCTAATTGTCCTATCTACTTCAGCTGGTCAAATCCTTCTCTTCAAAATAAATAAATTATCGTTCTGTCAACAACAGAAAGGATCAACTTTAAATATGGAAGCGTTGACGTTCCTAGGGTGCCTTCATGAAGCGCACATGAAGGCTCCCTAGACGTTCCCACGCTTTGAGCCAAAACAAGTGGCAAGGTTATCGCAGGATTGAAAGGCGTCCGTCACCAGAAAGACGCCACCATCTTATAGAATCCCGTGGTACAAAGGTGCGTTCTCTCGCTGGGTAACGACTCCCGTTCAGAAGGTCGCCTCCCACTAAATCCTCTGGGCATCCTTTCCCCCATAGCGCCTCAAAAATTAGACGATAGACTGCGTAACCACCACGGACGGCACCTTCTCTGTTCGCCCCCAACTTCCTGGCATTCAAAGACCGAATTATCTATTGCTGGACGCTGCGCCCGCGCTATCCTTCTCGCAGTTCCTGGTTGTGTGTAAAGGCTACTGTACCATTCTTCTAGAGAGACACATTCATAGCAGTAATAGTGATGGCGTTCGCCTGCTTCGCCCTTACTTTGCTGCTGCCGGCGTGAAAAAAAAAAAGAAAAGAAAAAGGTTTTTTGACGTGAAAAACAAACTTAGGGTAAAGAGCTTATAAACGCTCGCTACCTTTTTTAATCATATACTGTATAAACGTAACGATATAAATATAACCAAAGTATGGCGGGCGCTATACTTCGCTTATAATCACCAATAATCTTCTTTGGTTATAATTCTTAGTTATAATAAGCGATCGGTGTCCTCTTTTTGTTGCTTGTGTAGCCTCAACCGGACTGTAACTAAAAACCGGTGTGGCTATGAGATCTGTTGTTTGTGAACAGTCCGTGTACTGTACAGTTGCCTTTGTCATGCAACGTCTGCCTCTAACCAGCAAAGCCGTTTGGAACGCTTGTTATAAAGCCCCTTTTTATTCCATCTCGCACTCACTTTTTGTGCAAGATGGCAACGGCCACCGAAACTCCGTTATTATAGCCCGGGCTAAGTGCTATGTTTAAACTGAGGGAAACGAAGTCAGACAATTTGCTGTTTAAATATCTGCTCTGTATGCCGAAACTCAAGCTGCTGAGCACACCCAGGACATCGAACTCTAATTTCAAAAAGCACATTAAGGTGAGGTATTCTTCAATGTCACTTAATTTTTTCCGTTAAAATGTCGTCGCTAAGCTTTCTTAGCCAAAAGAACGCACCTTTTTTCGAGATCGTTTTGTTAGTCGCAGTTTTTAAGCTACATTCTCACAATGCTCATTAATGTAGGCTAGCGAAAAGTCTTCGAAAACGGCTTAGTTTACTTACCTTGTATATTTCAGAAGGAGGGTAAATGCATCATGGCAGTTACTAGTATATAAACAAGCCTATTTGATATTTGTTTAACTTTGCGATTATTTAGACAGTTTCTTTTTTTCTTTACTAATTCGTGATGCAGTTTATTTAGTTAAGTATTTCGATTGTTCCACAACAGCTGGTTCTCACAACTTGGGGGTCCGCGGACCTTTGGGGTCCGTGTTGAAGGCAGTCTTGGGGTCCGCCGAAACCCTGCCTCGTCAGTCAAGCCCGGCAATAAAGTTGTCCTTTTATCCGATTGAAGAAAACGGTTCCAATGTTCGGGTGCGTTTCTCGTGTATTAGTCATTGAGAGAAGTACTTCACACCAGCCTCTTCGTTTGTAATCCCCTTATTAATCATTATCATAATTAACCTATACATTTCACTTCTCCTCACCGCGAACGGGGTCCTCCATCATCTCCGCCGATCCACAAGGGGTCCGCGAGATATCAAGGTGAGAAACCACTGTTCCATACACTGATAACTAGAATTAACAGCGGTGCTTCACATCAGTCCTAATTGTTTTTCTTTTCCGCCAGTCCTCCATTCGGAGAAGCTATCAGAGTTCCCGGTAATTTGAAAGAAACGAAAGACCGAGACTACAACCCACTTCCCAACACGCCCTTGCTGAAGCAGAGGAAGATCGACGTATTCATCAAACCCCGTTTCTTAAGAAGTGTTCGACAATCTTATGGAGACGTTTGTGGTGAGACTCTGCAGTCAGGCACGTAGCCAGGATTTTGTGTCCGGGAAGGGCGGGGGGGGCCCATGGCCCACCCCCCCCTGGCTACGTGCTTGTCTACAGTCACTAATAACAGCTGTCCTATACTAACAGTGAAGCACAAAGTACGGCAAAATAACGTAAAAGGCAACGTCCGTTAGTCATGGCAAGTAATGACACTGGTATTTAGTTACATTTGTAAAATGGTAATGGATCTCTGTAACTCGTTAGCTTTTTCCAAGCTAACAAGTAGTGCTATTTCGTTACTTATTTTCGGTAACGGGTACAACATTGCAAATGAGTTTGCGACATCGCAATTTCTTCTCAAGCAAAAAAAAAAAAAAGACTGAAGTTCTCCTAATTTTTTAAATTACCAAGGTTGACCCACCAGGTTAGGTAAAATTATTAATTTCTTTTCTCCAGTTGGGTTACGAATGGACTATAAATTTTAAAGTTATTTCTGTGAAGCATTCTCCACAAATATTCTTTTGGTTCGCGAAAACAAACACACAAACGTTCGTAATTCCTAAAGATTTGTATAACTCATTTTTGTGGTGCCAACGTGTCCCCGACTCACTAGATCTTAGAGATGTCGTTCGCGGAGGTGGTTTGAAACGTTCTGCTGACAAACGGGCGACTAAGCAGGCATCTTCGTTGAAACTACTCTGAGGGTTCATGCAGTCACCACCTCTTCCAGCCTGTTGTTTCGGAGAAACATGTTTTATTGGTTCGTAAAAATGCAAAAAAAAAAAAAGGACTACTCTTGCAACTAGTAGGAGGCTACTACTCACAGAACACAGTGGAATCAACGGGGTACACGGAAGTCGGTTGTATTGCTAGATTTTAGAGTTCGTATTGCCTGCTTATACAGCTTGATGAGCTACAGTCAAAGCCTCAGATGTAACGGAGTCGGTAAAATTGGGAATTTAGTTCGTTACATGGAAATTTCGCTACATAGAAATTTGGGCTAACGTTGAAGAGTTTCCACAAAGTTTCCCCGGGTACACAAAACTCACCGAGGACGCCCTCTACTTCGGTTGAAAGTAGTCCGTCACCTTTCTCTGGACCACTCTTGACATTATTATTGGCATCACTCGACGTTCGCTAGCCAGACGGTTTGCATCGCGTCTTCGTCTTGCTGGGTGCTCGCGAACCGCCTCAAACATTGATCGCGTCCAACACTTCACGGTTACTGGGCACATCGCCAGGTGTCTTGCTCATCAGGCTCGCTGTCGTCCTCGTCTTGCGAGTTCCCAAAACATCGCTAGCTATCGCCTTGCGGTCACCTGCTCCTTCTCAATGACAGCAGAGTCGGCATATATGAAGTCGTCGAGGTCGACGTTGTCAGGGACGGCTCATCGCCTTGAAGGCTCCGTGACCCAGGACAACGAGAAACGCACGTTTTTAGTTAGGTCTCGAACGAATACCGTAACTACACTGCGCGAACGAAGCGGATGGACGAAACACCGGCGGCTCTATCCTCTAGTGGCCGTTCTGTACACCACACTCGCCAGATTGACGCCCTCTCCAGAGCATTGGGTGCATTGGGCCAGATGAAGCAGCTGGGCGGCCCGTTTCACCCTAAGCGCTTATCGTGCCCTTGGCGTTTCAACGCGTGTGCTTCCCAAAATCTCCTTTGGGACCCCAAAAGTTTGTGCCGAATTGTCCATGAAATTTCCTGCATCGAAACTTCGGCAAACGGGACTTCGTTACATAGAGGTCAAAAATACAGGGCGTGTATACACTTGCGGTTAGAAAACGTATGGACTTCGTTACATCGGGGGTTTCGTTACATAGAAGTTCGTTACTCTAGGTTTGACTGTATTCCTTAAATGGATTGTCCGGTCAAATTTTATTCGAGAAAACAATTGAATATCATGTTATTGCTCAAGACGCATCGTACGTCCAATATCTGAATTTTATATGCCATTCTGCATGAGTAATTGAATTTATACTGCTCCAATCGCATCCTAGCGTAAACGATGCTTTCGTTGGCAACATCGAAGCTCTGACGTCACAAAAGGCAAAGCGAGCATCCCGTCGTCGGTTGCGTGCGAGAGACAATCCGCAACGTTCGTCGTTTTGTTGTTGCGCTCGACTTGTATCGTGGATGGGTGAGATTTTGTTGAGCAGTTGGGTGGCCACAACCAACGGGCG